>JAEAOA010000477.1:0-84631 GCA_016746295.1 Potamilus streckersoni
TAAACTTATAAATGGTAAGGTCAAGGCTCTCTGAATTCCAGTGCCTATCAATAAAAGCAGCTGATGTGATTTTGGGGTATGGCTGGATTCTATCGAAAATTTTGTTCCAATTATTCCATAATTGCTGAACCCCTCATAAATTTATTAAGAAAACCAAGTTTCCTTGGTATGAAAATTGTTAGGAGGCTTTTGATAAGTTAGAGGTCATACTTAAGAGTGCACCGGTTCTAACAGCTCCAAACTTCAATAAATCCTTTTAAATGACATTTGATGCTAGTGATACCTGGAATTGGAGCATTATTAATTCAAGAAGATAAAAATCGTGTTGCTCATTCAATGTGCTATTTTGTAAGAAATTAAATAAGCAGAAGATAAACTGTTCCACAATCGACAAGAAATGGTTGGTTTTGAACAACACATTGCAGTTTGCATTAGTTCAACTACTTCTCTGATTATTGTGTTTAGTCATCACAACCAACTTACTTTCATGGGCAAGATGTAAACAAATATAAGAGATTATTAAGGTGAAGTTTATTGCTACAGAAATATAATACTGACATCAGGAACAAGAGAAAAGACAATGTAATAGCCGATGCACTTTCCAGTTTATACGAATATATTATTTGATGTATACGTTCTGTCATTCATAAGATTTGATCTTTTTTGCTACATGCATATGAGACTTATTGCAAACAAATTTGTATAAATACTTTTTCTTTATGAGTGGAAGTGTTATGAATATTTAATTGAATTGTTTGTCTGTTATGTTTTGAATTTATGTTTTCCATTACATGTTATTATAATGTAATATCGTTTACAGAAGACTTGACCTTGTCTAAAACTGAGTTCATTTCTGAATTACCTTATTGATTTCATTTTTTTTTCATTTTTGTAAACAGCTAATAAAAGTTACGCTACTCTCTTTGTGTATGAGCTCATTAACCAAATTATTCAAGTAAAGAAAAAGGCGTTTCTATGTTGATCAGGGTCAGTGTTTCGGAAATCCCCATGTGAATTTAGTAGGTTATTGTGTTGTAAGTAACCAAAGCTCATTAAATCATTCTAGAAAGCTATTTCCCATTAGGTAATGGTTGGTTTTAGAAAATGCTAATTTGTGACATGAGAATAAACATAGAACTATATTATATTGTGACTGTAAGGATCATATGATATCATACCGTTTAATACCATGTAATGCTTTGTCAGGATGGGTTTTGGAATTTAAAGCATGAGTTATTTTCCATACCATAACATACCCATTCTCTTCTTTGTAATAGCTTTATAACGTTGAAGGAAAATCCATTTTTCTTTCTTTGCTACTTTAATAATTTTTTATCAATCCACTATACCAGTAACAGAAAGAAATACAGATTCCACCATCCCATCCAATACATATATCAAACATTGAACGTTCATTCAGTCACAGTGCTGATTTTATTTCCTTAATGACTTGAATAAAAATATGTATCCTCTGTTTATTATAAGTCTAGAAATAATAATAATAATGATTTGCAAGTCAAACTTGCAATCTTCTCGCCCCTTTTATATTCTCTCATCTAAAGGAAAATTGTATTTACCTTCTTCAAACTGTCGTGTATATACATTTGCAAGAGAAATTAATAACGGGATTATATGTCATAACCAAGACTCCTACTTATAATCTGGTCAACATCAAAACATAAGGGTTAGTCTGCAGATAATCTCAATTTACTTTTTTAATTACTCACCGTTGCGTACAAAAATGAATGTTATGATCTCACAGTCGATTTTTGTATATTATTTTCAAATTTTCTTTCTTAACTAAATGAATTAAATCGAAAAACGTTGAACATAATGTGCATGTTGGCTTTAATATTTTTCGCACAGCAAATAATATGTTTCTTATTTACCGACCACAGTGATGCGATTCAAAGTATTTTTGTTTGTTGTACTAAGTTATAATTGTATCAGAACTAAAATCCATTTGCATTTAGCAGATTTTGAAAACGTAAAATCCCATTTCTATCTCTTTTTTCGAGGCGTAACAGTTGTTGGCGCAAATAGAGTTTATAGGACAAATCTTCCATAGTTAAAGATGGTTCATTTTCATTCTACATTATTATTATTATCGTGTGCAGTGCGTGCTCAGCAATTTAACAGCTTCATCGTGAGAAACATACAGAGTATGCAGTCCTCCGGGGAATTTTGTCATTGGACAGTTAACATGGTCTAAAGAGCTCCACAGCAACAGGAAGAGTTAGCGGCCTGGCCCCATCGGACAAGATCGACTGGATAACGACCCTGTACTGTCCGAAAACGGTTCAGTGTGGACCACAAATGACGTGAAAGGTTAAATCCAGGAGGGCAGACAGATGGCTTAGCTATGAGGGAGTGGTTTAGAACATCTGTTGAAGACCACTCAACGCTTCTACATTGACAAGGATTATCGCGTCAAAATATATGACTACATGTGTTACAGAATTTAATTTTTGTAACGTTGATACAACTTAAGATTAAAAATTTGCAAGGACATGGTCAAAATGAAAGTTTTCACAATTTAGTATTTCACCTTGCACAAAAGACTTAAACCAATATGCTTTAAGTAGCCCCAGATTAAGTGTAGGTGACATCTACCAGCTAGGGCCAGAGCCTGCAAAATGATACAACTTCAGAGCATTTTTCAAAATAAACCTGAAGTAATATTCAAGAAGAAATTGCTCGATTGTTTACACGGTACATCATTTCCTCAACCAAATCCATTTACACTGTACGGAAAAATATGTCTGGAATCATTAGGTTACAAAACAGACATTGTATGTCCTTTCCGTTGTCGTTAGTTTCATCATTCTTGTTTTTGCTGTTTTGGGAACTCTAGACTGTCTACTACGCTGAGTTGCAATGTATGCAAAATCGTCTAGTCATTAATTAAAAAATAATGCAACTTTCTGACCACAAAATTCAATGACTCAAGTAAGAACTTGTCTATCATGATTATTTTGTGGTTTCTGTCACAATCCTTACTAACGTACAATGCATATGGATATGACTAGCATACATCACAGATGCGCATTAGATTTCATATGCAGCATATTAACTATCATTTCAAATATATGTACCAAAAGGTTAGCAATAATATCAAGACATCTTTTTCTTTTTAAGACATCTTTTTGTATTTGTTTTTGACAAAAACAACGATGGACAGTTCGCCTTTTATGTATAGATTTCTGTATCATCCAATATTCATGATTTTAAACGCATCACTGCAATCTTCATGAAGACGAAAGGAAGATTTGAAGAAAACGTTAATGAAATAAACACGAAGTAGACTAAACCTGCCCTCTTGTGTCATATAAATCTCTGAGACTATTCTCATTTCATTATCTTGTATCTCTTTGTATATCGTACAAGAGAAAGGGAAGTTACTCAAATAAAGAACATACAGATTCCATCTATGTGGTCGTTTAAATTAGTAATTATGATTCTGTACGAAAGTTATCTTAAAATGGAATTATTTTGTGGAATACAGATATGCTGTATTACATAATGCCTATATCACAGCAATTTTATCTAGATTTTCATTATACGTACTGAACACTGATGAGCAAGTTGTACGTAACTTCATCTTAAGTCTGTTATTATGATGTTTATGAAACTCGTATTTTAATGATGCGCGGTGTGGATATAGTTATTTAAAATAAGATTGCTTTTTAACTTTAGCAAGGGTTATTGCTATTGAACATACTTTATAAAATACTTTCATTACTAAACGTGTATAAGGATATTCTACTTAACATTCACATTTGTGCTTCAATAGACAGAAAAGTAATATAAAATAAAAGATATATCAATTGGTTCCAGAATAGCTAGCCGATCGGTATCCATTTCAATAACATAAAAATATATACTTTTTTCCCAAAGAAATTTTAACAATTTGTACTGTCTTAAATTAGAAGGTATGAAAGTTCATGACATAAATTCATAATATACAGTGGTTACTGTTTCAGAAAGAAACATTTGATAAATACATCTGTTGTTTTAGATCAGTTTTCATGCAAAAAGATACAATACAATACTTATATTATATTCAAAGTTTAAGTAGTTTCCAATAGTCTTTGTATATAATTTCCCCCCAATCTTTTAAGAAACGCCTGTGTTGATGCTTGCATAATTGGTGTAATATTTAAAATTATTCCTTTAAATACCTTGATAAGCTTTTATAATAATGTATTTGTAAACTTAACTTTGCAGGAGAAAATGGTATAGGTTATGGAACGCTTGAAAAAATAGAAACACCACTTGAATTTTTCACGATTTTGAGAAGACGGGGTATTCTCACCAGAGATAATATAATATACCTCCAAGCGATGCTATGGCATTTGAAAAGACGCGATCTTCACAAAAAGTGTGTAGAGCATGCTAGAAACTTCGGAAATGCCACCTACTTTTATGCACCCTCTCTAGAGCCAGGTATTGCATCAATATTTGCAATTAAATAGAAACGTTTTCCTTATCATCCCGTATATTTTTAAGTGCACTAATTTAACCTCACAAATGGGAGAGCAGTAGCAAATTTAAGTGATGCAGTATTCAGCAGTTATATGAATGTGTGATATATACAGGCATTCGCAATTTGTTCTGGAGGAATGATACAGTTTATATGACTTAGGGATACGCCAATGTTGCCAGATCGAGAATATTAATAAACCATATCAAATGAGTTTTTTTTCCACGACTTAGTACAATAAACGAATGCGGTTTTGTATTTATTTGGTACACACACCGTATGTACTCTTTTTATAATTATATATATATATATATATATATATATATATATATATATATATACATATATATATATATATATATAATTTCATTCATACAGTAAAGCTATATATATATATATATATATATATATATATATATATATATATATATATATGTATATATATATATATATATATATGTATATATATATATATATATATATATATATATATATATATATATATATATTTATATATATATATATATATATATATATATATATATATATATATATATATATATATATATATATATATATATATATATATATATATTTATAGCTTTACTGTATGAATGAAATTCGAAACGACCTATAATTCAAAACAGTTAGATTCACTGGATATAACACATATTTATGCGCAGATGTGAAAAAGCCACCTAAGAAGATCGAATCTGTTTGTGAGATACAGAAATACGGATTGAATAGAAAGTCATATCAAACATGTAAGATTAAATGGGGTTATATAAAAACATTGCAATATTGAATGTGCGCAAAAAGCTTCGGATTTTGGTTAAGAATAATAAAGAAATCGGAAATGAGGATAAGTCTTCTGACTGTAGTAGCTAGAGTTAGTTTAGCATACATTTAATGGCACATCAACATACATGTAATATCGAGCAGAGGTAATGGGAGGATATTTTCTTACCTCATAGACACTTTACATAGACCGACCTGGCCTAATTTGGAATGGATTATACCCTGTACCTTTCTGGTCCCCTATCTAGCAATGAAACAATTTTTTTTCCCCAACGAGTTTAATTAAAGCAAAATGTCCTGACAATTGTTTCATATAAGCATAAAAGTAACTGTTTTACATATGCCAAACTATGTTTTTCAGAGAACGGCTATAGGTACGTCAGGTTTCACGTGGAGAGCAACGAATCAATCGACTTTGACAGACGCAAGTTAGAGAATATACGCACAGCTGTAGCTGAATTACTTCTGGTCCCGCCTGAGTTTGTTCTTGTTTATGGCTTGGAGCCTTCATCAAGTTTGATCATCACATTCATGATGCCAGAGTACTACGCATCATTGCTCATAGAAATGGTTGTAGATTATCGTATTCCACAGCTGCTTGACGTTGGAATCGATACAATATATTACGATGGGAAGCTGTATGATCTGCTAGGTTAGAAAGTATTGAAAACAATTATTATTAATTCAGATGAAATATTACCATAATAATAAAATTTTTATGGCATGAAAAGAATAGATAACTATTATATTTTTGGAGTATTCCTCTTTTTACAGTTTTATAGTTCCTGTACCAACGCTATACGACCACAAAGTATATGCGTGTTCATGCTCGATATCAATCTAAAGTCTGACTGCAAAAGTTTAATCTCCCAACTGGTAATATTGGATTTATAAGGTCACTGGTTTACTGTATATCCGAAATGGCTATAAATTAGCACCTGTGACGTCAGATTGGTTTAAATGGAATGTTTGAACGAATGTGAAATGGCGAAATAAGTAAATGAAATTGGTACATATGGTTTTTGCTGCTTTATTTATTGTTTATTCACTTTGTGTTCAGGTTCCAACACTTTGTTACACTTGTCGTAAATTAGGGAATACATAAATTATTCATTGATTCATTCCTTCACTTAGTCAGTCTGTCTGTATGTATGTAAATATAATTGAAGGGATTGAGGGATGAAATGAATAGACCTCATAAACGATAAAATCCGTATGGCTTAGCCAACAGTAATAAAGACTAGTTCGAATCATCGCATTCCAAAACCTACTGAGAGACCATTTATGTAAAACATAGGTTAAAATAAAAAAGTGACATAATCTTTTACAAAATACAAAATATGAACCCATCAAATACACAAGAGTAATTGTTTCTAAACAAAAACATAATTACCCCTTCCAGCTACTTGTGAACCTATTCTATATCACAAACTTGCAGTGTCATGCATTTTAGAAATCAAAAAATGGTTTTAGTAGCTGTAAACTATTTTCACGCAAATCTCACGACTATTATTATTTTTCTTATTAGGGAACGGTAATAATGAAGATCATCCAGACAGTATTAGAGGCAAACTTGAAGGTCGTAAAGAGCTTTTGGAACGGCTGAAAAGAGCTAATGCAAGGCTAGAACAAACAGAAAATGAGGCTTTAGAACTCAATAGGTTACTCGATAAAGCCAAAATGGATTTACAAAAGATCAAGAAAGAAAAGGAAAAAAATAAATTTGCTACAATACCTACACTTAGACCACACGGAGACTCTCTGGATCCATTTCTGGAAAGAACAAAGGAATCAAGACCTTATCCAGAAAAGGGTTCTGAAGCAAGAGACGAATGCGAGGATGACATTCGAGAGTGGAAAAGCGACACAGTACAGTATCTATTTGGTCATACCAGGACTCTATTCAGGAAATTTACGTCCAGTTTTTCTCCAGATAAGGTCGGATTCCACTTGAGCACTGCATATATAGTTTTTGGATTGTTCTTTTTTGTTTATTCTTTTATTTGTTCTTCATTTTTTCGTAGACACTTTTTTCGATGATATTTTGCTTTCGTTATAATGATGCCCAGGGTACGGACCATTGGAATCATCGTACACACACACATACACACACACACACATATATATATATATATATATATATATATATATATATATATATATATATATATATATATATATATATATTTATATATATATATATATATATATATATATATATATATATATTTATATATATATATATATATATATATATATATATATATATATATATATATATATATATATATATAAATTTCAGTATATATGTTTATATTTGGAACATAATATCAATTTGCTGCCTGTTCAGCTTGTAGATCACAAACGTTTGCTTTTATATGTTAAATTAAGACCTGAAAATTTAGATAATTTATGTAAGAGATCCAAAACCGATTTGAAATACTGTTCTAAACTATAAAGAGTGAGTGATGTATTTAATGCAATTTGAGAATTAACTAACGTTTGTTTCTATAAAATATATTGGTTGTACCAATATGAAACCATTGATGTACATGTTTGTTAATATTTATTCATGTCTTGATGTTAAAATGAAATTAAGAATGAATCAATTCAATACTTGATTCGTCAAAATTAAAAGTTAAAAATGTCAGTTGCTTAAGCTATCAGCAAACGTCTTTTATCTAGATCGAATAAAAGACGAAAACCAGGAATTGTATGCTTCTAATGCAAAACATCAAGCCATTAAAATTTTTAATCTTTTTGACATATATACAACTGTAAACAAACTAAATACAAAAAAGCATTTAATCTTCGTGCGAAAATGCAGTGAGAACATATATACGCCTATCAGCCAAACAAGCAGAAGCAATTTTATATGTCTCATTTAAAACTTAAACAGGTTTCTAGCATGCTAAATAGTTTTAGGCTTATCAATCGTCTGATCATCGGATTTTTCCATTTGCATTATTTGTAGATTGTGTCGTGCTTATTGATTGTAAATATGACCATTAATGAAGGTTTTCTTTTTGTTTTCATATAAATTACTACAGCAAAGTTTTTTCTATCAAAATTTTCTCTTGCGTTTTCGTTCCCGTTCCATATTTTGTTTTGAAAAGTTCGTGAATCATTTTACCAATGTAGTTTGTGTTGTCTGGATTAAATAATTATTTAGCTACTCTACTATCCATTTAATTCACTTAGCTCTAGTCCTAACCTTAAACTTCTTCCTTTCCCGTCCTATTTATATCATTTACATATAATTTTGATAATTTGTTCGCATCATTCTATCTTTAAATGTGGCACAAGGTCGCTGAGTGGTCTAAACCGCTCGCCGTTACCGATCTTTGCCATCTCATCTCTGTCCACATGGATTAAACTCGCGGAAATGGTCAATGTGCATAGGTGAGAAAGCTTGCCAATAGCTCGCGAGGGTCGGTTGCTCTCACCGAGAGTATTCTGGGATCTTTTATTGACAACAATATTTATTGTTAATTTATCTCCATGTAATATGGGAATATATGGCGAATTAGGAATACACTCATTATGTACCACGATTTATACAAATTATTAAGTATAGGTTTTCTGTTGTAAATACCACTAATATTACTGTTCAGTATTTACATAATACATATAAATAAACAATGTTTATACAAAATGGGATAATAGGATTAAAATTGTATTTGATAAATATCGATTTTTATGTCTGTTGTTGATGCGAAGAATTGTATATAATATTTAACCAAAATGTTTTCAAAATATTCGTTGTTAGGGAATGTTGGATAAAACATAAAAGTAATTTAAAACTATCAGTTATGAAATTAAGATTTCAGAGAAACTAAATCCAAAATAGTCATTAAACGGTCTAGTCAAAAAGGAAAGACGAAAAGCAAAAATGTTCCGAATTAATTCTAGGTCATCGAATGTGCTGGTTTACCATAATTTCTAAATATGCTGAAGTGCCAACAGTCTTTGCATAACACAATGGCATTGCACAATGTTCCTTTGAATGAATTCTCAATAATTCTATAAAATAGTTTAGTCCAGAGTCAAAATACACAATGTAATTCCAATTAATGATTCAAACAAATTAGGCCTCTCAAAATATATCTAAATTCAACATTAATAATCTATAGACTGATTTTAAAACAAGAACATGAGAAACAGGAACGAATTAACTGTCTACTTCTACGCCTTATATACACAAAACTGCCAAACATCGAAACATATTCTTACTTTCATCTGTGTAGCAATTCCCCCAGCGTGACATATCACAGCATATCTCCCGTTACAACAGAAACCAATTGATTCGACCACACATTTGGAAGTTACCACAAACCTGTCGACAGGTTGATTTATATAAGATTGATTTTACAACTTATTAAAACCAAATTCTAGGCCATATGCAATCTACAGACATGAACCAAACATAAACAATAATATATATATATATATATATATATATATATATATATATATATATATATATATATATATATATATATATATATATATATATATATATATATATATATATATATATATATATATATATACACACGCATCACAACACACGTTAAGTATCATAACTTTAATATTTTTAACTTTATGTATACTTTGAGAATTTAATCTTGTGAGCTTGTTGCCAATAGTCAAACAAGTATTTTCAGTGAATGGATTTAAAGATAGCAACATGACTTCACATGGTTTGAGATACTTAAAAGGCTATCTTTCAATTAAGTTAGGAATACCTTTTTCAGCACTGATTTTCAGTTTGATAGCATTGAATCATATCCATCTCAAGAAGGTATAACAAAAAATATCAGGAGGAAATAAAACGTATGTATGTATGTATGTATGTATGTATGTATGTATGTATGTATGTATGTATGTATGTATGTATGTATGTATGTATGTATGTATGTATGTATGTATGTATGTATGTATGTATGTATGTATGTATGTATGTATGTATGTATGTATGTATGTGTGTGCGCGTGCGTGCGTGCTTGCGTATGTATGTATGTATGTATGTATGTATGTATGTATGTATGTATGTATGTATGTATGTATGTATGTATGTATGTATGTATGTATGTATGTATGTATGTATGTATGTATGTATGTATGTATGTATGTGTAATTTGTATTGCGTGCTTGCCCTATGTCAGTAATAAAGGGTATAGTTCTATCATACCTGACCTTTGGCATTTTTGTTAATGTTTACTTTGATTTGAGTTCATGACCTAACCTTATTTACGGCTTTAGAATGTTCTAGACGCGAACTTATTCACAATTTGAATGAAGTTTTCATTTACAATGACCTACATCCTGTGCATTTTTGTGTCTTCGTTCAAGTAAAATTAGATTATATATTACAATGAGGTAAACAATTACTCATTCTTTATTTTGTTCAGTCTGTGAAATCATTTACTATATTGGTCTAATATAATTTGTTTAAAATTATGCATTGTAATTGCAAAGTGCTCATTGACAGTTTGGACTAAAATATTACTTTGGTATTTATGTGAATTCTTTTAAAGACATTACGGGTTATATTGCTGTGATAAATCAAGATTATTGGTACATCAGCACATTCAATATGATTGAAATTCATTCAGAACATTATATACTTTTGGACTGTAGATCTTTAGTTGACACCATGACAGGTATTTTTAAGAACCTTTTCAGACAGGTAGAATCCATACGGGAAAACCCCGTCTGGTTTGAGTATACTGAAAGGGTTAATTAAAGCAAAAAGAGTCCAAAGCGGAAACGGCACTGGAAAAAAATCCTCAAATAGGGACAACTGTAAGCGTAAATCGCATGATAGACCGTCACACGAAAACTTTGAACGGCTGCGCATGGGACCGTAAGTACAGCCCGCATTGCACATACATAGAAAGGAAGACCTAATTTCAGAATAACCTATTCTTTATGTATGCTATGACATGTTTCCACATATATTTTGATCGAGGGACGGTCATGTTTAAGCTTGATTTCAGAAAAGACTTACAATAATTTTGAAAATAAGAAACTCTTTCAGAGAATTCATGAAACTGCAGAAATAAAGTATTTTTATTGCTAGATACATTTGGATTACTGGGGCAAAATTTTGAGAACTCAGAAATGGCTTTTTCTCTCTTTCGTTTGAGATGCTTTCAATCTTTTAACGTTTCAAGTGAAAAGGTCAGTCTTGAAATAAATAATGAAATTTACTAAAGCTCAATAACAATTTAAATTGAAAAGAAAAACAAAAATATTTTCTATATTACACATATGTTTCATAGCGCCCAATGATATTTTGAAATTGTTTTTAGAGAGTTGCTGTCTCAATCCCAAACCATTTTTGATATGATAATTATTATTGTGGATTGTAGCATATCAGTGTTTAAGTGTCACTAGTATACTTTATACATTTTTTCTTTAATAGATTATCGACCGTGGCTTGCGACGATATGTCTGAGTATACTGTATCTTTGATTTTAATATGAAGCTGTATAATCAGAATAACCCAAATTCTGTAGAAGGTGTAAAGGCATGTTCCT
Organism: Potamilus streckersoni; assembly: GCA_016746295.1. Lineage (NCBI taxonomy): Eukaryota > Metazoa > Mollusca > Bivalvia > Unionida > Unionidae > Potamilus > Potamilus streckersoni. The sequence continues at coordinate 11,827 of JAEAOA010000477.1, forward strand.
CTAAAACACTCCTGAACCTCATTGTATATATATATATATATATATATATATATATATATATATATATATATATATATATATATATATATATATATATTTATATATATATATATATATTTAAAGGAAGGTGGATTCAGTGGTGAAAAAGTAACGAGTTTTTTTTTCATTCGTTGGGGCGTCACAGTTGACTTTACAACCAATTTTCTCCATCTTTCCCTGTTCTCTACTGGTCCTTTGGGAATCTCCAAATCTCACGCCCATCCACCCCTTAATGTTGTCTTTCCACCTCTTTTTATGTCTGCCTCATCTTCTGCACCCTCGTACTGTGCATATACAAGATTGTTTTTGCCAATCTAGATGATCTTGAAACATGACCATACCACTTCAGTTAGCGCTTTTTTATAATGGTCAAGAAATCTTCATAGGATCCGATGACTCGTTGGATCCTGTTGGGGACTTCTTTGTTGGTTACATGGTCAATGTATGATATGTCTAAGATCTTATATTTTCCCAGTGAAAAAATAGTTTTATGTCGGGGTAAATTAATGTTGTTTTCTTTGGGTTTTGACACAGGAGAGACTTATTTGCGCCACACCATTTCTGAACCGCGTGGTTACGTTGTTTGTCAAGCTAACGACTTAGTATTAGAAACAAACTTGCTCAACATATTCACAATAACATTAATAGAAAAATACATATGCTTATTGCATTGACTAGATGCTGACGTATTATCTGAGAACAAAATATATTGAATATCAAATTTCGCTTTATCGGTATTTTCTTTTTTAAAAAAAGTGCCATTCCTATCGATATTCAAATGCTAATTCCTGTTAGTAAAATCAATCTCCAAAATAACATGTGTGTTGATATGGTAAATACAAGAAGCACAAGAGGGGTTTCAAAACATAAGTTGGCCAGACATGTCTGAAATTAAATTTTATTATTTGGTATTTAACAACTTAAATTTAATATGAAAAACTAAAAGATCATCTATAATTAATACAGAGAAGTATCACACAACATTTGCTACATAAAGCTAAGGCTAGAATATAAATGCTTATGTAGAAATTAAAATAATTTGATCCTTAGAAATTTAAATGTGTATATTGATACATTGTGTTATAACATATTTTCACGAATACAATTATTAATGAACTGTAATTATAAACTAAATTATACGAAAATCGTTAATAATTATGAATCATATCTCTCCGAAGTAACTGAAAAATTGTATCTATTAAGCACTATTTTGTAAAACTTAACTTTAAAAAGACTTTGTTATATATCTATATTTTAAATTTAATCTATCCGCACCCCACCCTCAATGTGGTATCCTTTGATGTAGAATGAGTTATGTGCCCTTCTTTGACACATAAAAGGCGGCAACTGGAGGTAGATTATCATGATGCATATATTACAACTTATAATAATAATATATTTTACTTTTAAAATTAATTTGGTTTACAATTTTAGAAAACAATAGCTGCACATCTAAGGAATTTATCCTTTTGTATTTGTTGCCTTTTTGTGACTTACATACTTGGCATTATACAGGCAGGATTGTGCTGATGTGCCGTTGAACTCATTGCAAGGAGACATACCTTCCAACCTGCCAAACCTACATACATACATTCATACATACATACATACATACATACATACATACAGACAGACAGACAGACAGACAGACAGACAGACAGACAGACAGACAGACAGACAGACAGACGGGCACAAGGTTAAAAAATCTCTGTAAACAGTCTGTCTAATATAATTATTGCAAGTTTAATTTATCCTTCCCTTGTTTCAGGACACCATTCATGGCCATTTGTTGCATATGTAGTTAATTTGCCAGCACGCCAAGTGACACTGGTACATATTGCAAAAAATATACAAAAAATATACAAACAGTTTTCGTGTGATCACTATGACGGGTGTCAATATTTCGCAATTTACACACAATATCACTACGTCTCAAACAGTAGACACCTGACCTCTAAATTATACAATGAAATATGAGATGTCTTGAGAGAGAGAGAGAGAGAGAGAGAGAGAGAGAGAGAGAGAGAGAGAGAGAGAGAGAGAGAGAGAGAGAGAGAGAGAGAGAGAGAGAGAGAGAGATCGTGGCGGTGGTGTTTGCATTCAGTTATATGACTAAACTACAATGATTATAACCTCTCTACATTTGCTATGATTATTTATTACTAATGAAAGACAAGTTTTAGGTTTCTTATTTGCAGTGCCACTGCAGTTTTCAATAATTGTAATTTATCAACACATAAGAATCTCTACTTTATGCTTATACATTAAATCTGTCATTTTGTGTACATAAATTATATCACTTTAAAATTTCGTGTCGAATTCTGAATGTTGTTTTTCCCACATTGTAGAGCAACATCATCGAAACAGTCATGTTTTTATTATTTTGAAATTGTAGACCTGAATGTGTAGCTATGATTTCTTCTCTTAATATCACCATTATTTCAAAACATATTAAATTACATTTTACTAATTTGATTGGTTTTGATATAGGAAATATGTGTATGAAATATGACTGTTCAGTATCTACTATGTACGTAGAGACGAAGAGAAAATTAATACTCTTAGCGCTTCTTTCGCAGGAGTGACATGTTTTTGATCACTTCTTTTTTAGCTACTCATACAATAATTTTCTAAAACTAGGTCTTAATTTCGTCAATACTAACATGGAAAGTATTGTGCCACAAACAGGCAACATTTTGTTTAGGCGGACCGTTCATTGAGAATGGCCAGGCGTCTCCTGTCCATAGCCCTGATATTGTAGTGCAATAAATGATATGGCATGTCGTTATTAGCATAATAGTAATCATGGAAACGTTAAGATATTTTTGTTTTCATAGAGCGTGCTTCACGTGTGAATCTTGTCTTACGAATATTGTTCATAAGCTCATACGTAGAAAGTAATCAATCTATTACACACAATGTAAGTGTTCAATGTATTCGTTTTATCTTAATTATGTTTTATTTAAATATATATGTTCACATTAGCTGTATTATATTTCCTTGTCTTTTCTAGATACATATTACGATCAGAGAAAGAAATAATGTCAATGTTAAATTTAAATCCTAAATATCATTATGATCTCTCAACTCATGACAAACTCCCTTTTGCAATAGGCGCAATTAAGATAAAACGTACATTGAACGCATCCAGTTTACCTACCCACCCTGCTGTGTGAGAAATGTCAACCTGGATCATATATATATTATTAAAATCACCTAACAATAGTAGTATTAAGTTACCGTTAAAAGTCTGGAGCATGTCAAAGTTTGCTATTATAGATCTCAAACGTTGCTGCAGTCATGGTAAATGAGATATACAGATGTAAAGTCATAAATAATTACAAAAACATAAATTACTAAATAATCGAAACAATTATTCCTTGACAATGTAATGGACATGTACTTCAGAGTACGTGTAAGCAAATGATAAATGTATTTATGTTATTCTCTCTGACAATACTATTTTTGTGCAGGAAATGAAAGACCAAATGAAGGTCATTGATGCGACAGTTGAATCTTTGTAACTATTTTCTCAAACACACAGATTTATCATAAAGCTGCTGAAACTGAATATGCAACATTTCGAATACAATGTCTCATCTGCATAAACGTGTCACCTTAAGCCGATCTTAGTTCGGACAGATCATAGCCTCAATGAGAAAGGAAACCGGAGTTCACTTTAAACTTTCTATGAGCAAGATATCCGGGATAAAACCATTGTTGTTAACATATACACAGGCACAGCAGTTTTAAGCAGCTAAACGTCAACATAGCGGGAAAACTCTTAAGTTGTTAGCAGCTGATATCAAGGCAATGGAACATTATAGTGAAATATTTTCATTCAGGCGTTATTGGCGGCTGAGTTTCCTCTTGTGCAAAAGTATCAGCATAAGGGACCATCAGAACCTTATCCGGAATGGCTCCGAAAACGTCTGTTTGATGCCGCATAAAAAGGAAAAGGTATGCGACTATCCAGTAGGATCCATTTGAGTGGAGACGGTCTTTAGCTGTGGCAAACTCAGTCAAAAATTTCCATTGTTTCCTGGTGCTGGGTGAACTTCGGTCGATAAGACCCCGCACGTGGGAGCCCGGCACTGTTAATATGGATTCGACAGATAAACCTGGAATTAGTTGGATAGCAAACTTGGTAACACTCGACATCTTAATATTTTGACTCACACAGACTTACACAACCGCATAGAGATGATTAGTTTACAAGGACAACAGTCGTCTACCGCTTCTTATTCAGCTGTGCCTTTCCAAACGCGAACAAAAGGCATGATATCTGTAAATCTTGTTGTTGTACCTCTGCATGCACTCGTGAGAAGCTTATGATTGTTCAAGATCGAACTGGAAAATAGCAAAAGGCCAATGTTGACAACAACAATGTCGTTTAGAAGCCGTGAAACCCAATTTAGTAAAAAGCATCCGCAATTATTGTAAACCAAAGAGTCATAGACACCTCCATTTTTGTTGCTTTGATCAAAGGCTACGTCGATGTTGCCAGTGCTGGGATGAAACAATATGTTGATGTAACATCTATCCAAGTGCTACCAGCCTCACCCCACCATTACGAGTTATAACTTCTTGGAGACAAGTCAGAGCAATATGAAGGAACAAAGGACAGGATAATTAAACTGATAACATGGCATGATATCGACCTTTTTTGTCTGATAATGTGGATTGTTTTAAATAAATAAACAATTTCATATGTTGAACGTGCGTGGGTCTCTATCATATTTATTCAGCTAACCAGGATTTAATGGTTAAGTGAGGTCCAAGGACATTTATAATAAGCCTTCTCCATGGTACATGAATTTGTCCGGCTCATGATGATAAGAAACTATATTTAGACATATATACGATACCGGTGTCGTTTGTCGTTGGAGACGAACTTTAGTTCAATGACTCAACTTCTCTCCAGTCGGGTACTTAGCCAATTTTGGCGTTTATGTATAAGATTTATTATTAGATATGCGCAAAGGATTCTGAAAAGCCACATGATGATGATGTTGCAGAATTTACCGATGAGGTGTTGTATTAGCCGACAGAATGCTAACATCAGTGGTAATTCTGTGCCGCTTGTCAAAGACTATCCGGATGAAAACACTATTAGCAGACAATCATATACACTAAAAAATAATCATTTTTAAAGAGTCGAATGGAAATCAACCGTTGGGTCCACCTTGATGTGTCAATATCAACTCGAAGCCAACTGGAATGATTGCATTAGCACTAGAAAACACCCGACGTCACCAGTTAAAACGATCACATCGAATTCTATGCCAAATATCCACACTAATACAAGTATCTGCTGATTATATTGAATCAACATTAACTCAGCTAAAAAGAGGAACATCTCGACTACTATTCAACAAGAACGCACTTGTTCCTGTAGCAGTTCTATGGTGAAAACGCGAATGATCTTTGCTGACACATATCAAGGACGTAATCTATATAGTTCTAGGGAAAAATTGCTGGCCATTCCCTTGAACGCACACTCGCTGTGGACTTGAATATTTCCCAGGAAGATATTGTATACCATTTCATGGTAGTTGTAATAGTGAAGATAGGTAATTGTTTAGAGACGTGTGTACATGTTGTACCCGCACATGGCCAACCTGTTTAGCATTGATACTTAACAGTGATTACTAGAAGAAAGATAAAACATGATGGACCCTCAAATCTACCTATGCAAAACGTAATTGGAGCGGAAAAAGAGCTTCGTGAAATACAAACCCTTATGTGTGTCATCGTTGATGCTAATATCTAAATCGCGGCGGTAACATTGGTTGTCGTGGGTGTGACAGGAACTCCTATTGCTGTCATAGCCATATCGATTGTAACCAGTGTGGCTGGCGGCACTAGAAACATTCATTCATAGCCCCAACATTATTTCCAAGCTCTATTCAGTAGTCAGTGAAGATAAAACGATTATCATGGCGGAGTTCGAAATGATGATGGTCAAAAGGGAGAAGCATGAGCTTCTTCTGGCACAGATAACGACATTTGGTTAATAGTCTTTGGCAAGGTCAACTTAGTTAAGATAGTGAGTTCCCATTGAAACATCGAGCATTTGATAAAATGCCAAGAAATCAAGTAGTCCACAAATTATTAAGATCATTTCCATTCCTTCAAAAGATGTCCAAGAACTATTTGGAATCAGCTCCACTGAATTATATCAAATATGGATTTTGTTTCAAATATTGTCCCGCTGTGAAACATCTGGTGTCAACGAAGAGATCTACCGCCGACAACTAATAACATTTAGTCAATAAAAAACATGTGGTAAGGACAAGAACGATATACAGCTCATAAGTGAAAACATTCAATTAGAATTGCTTTGATTCAATGATGTGGCATAATAAAATGTTATCCCTATGTTACATAATCTTAAAAGTGGCAAATACTCTTAATAAGCCATTAAATAGGCTCGTAATTATTGCAACGAATTAACCAGTATCTGGGTGCTTTAGGATACAAGGTATTAATTTTATGGAAGAACTGTGAACCAGTCTAGAAATGGGTGAAGAAATAATAGAGTATATACGTGTTTGGTGGTCCATAATTGGTTCATAATGAAAAGTAAAATTTTAGTAAAAATATCTTTTGAAAGCTTATCATATGTGTAATTTTAGAAAAATATAGACAAATTTCTATTGATGCAATTTTAGAATTTTTAAAGACTTGACTTGGGATTACTCAATAATGAAAGTAGCACTTGATTCGCTTGGTGCAGAATCAATAACATGTGCTTCATACACATGTAGGTCAAAAAAAATGCCGCGGCTCATATGGTGTTCTCCACACAGAAGCTTTCACCAAGGATAGTTGTGCAAGGAGTTTTTCAATATAGGTCTGATCATCAGTACTCAGAAATTTTAGGTTATTGAATCTTAAATATGATGGTGTTTCCATATGTGTACTATGGGAGTTGAATTAGTACCGTGACTCCTATATAGTAAAGAAAACCTCAAAAATTATGTTACAGAGCAACGATTTGTGAAAGACGGCAGATAGATGACAGAAGACATAGTAAGTGAAATCCGTGAAGAAAAAGTGTTTGAATAGTGTTCTTATCAGTCTCATTGAGAAGTATCCTGAAGGATGTGATTTAAAACTAAGATTACTGATTGCGGCTCCCTAACCCAAAAACCTCTAGCACGGGCTTGCACTCGGACTCGTTTCGACGTGAGAAGTAGGCGCGTGTAAGCAATCCTTAGTGGGGAAAAGTCACACGGAATTCAGAAATGATTCTGGTTTTGGGAGACGCGATAGGTAAGCGTGGCATCAAATGCATTCCAATATTACTGTAAAAAAAATGTATTACCGATGACAGTTTGTACTCCATCCATCACAGATTTTAAAATAAAAAGCCTCAGTGATTAGAAAAGGTACATAAAATACAGCCATTTCATTCACTAATTTATCAAACCTTTCCCAACTGTCGCCAGTGGGCCGTCAACACTGCCATGCTAAAATGGAAGTTTCTTTACTAACACGGTATCTGTTTTGAATGAACGAGTCTTTTTTTTTTCATACGTCAAGCGTGACGTCTTTCATCTTCTTCGAGTTTTTCATGATTTGTCTTTTCTAAAAAAATTACATAATTTGGTAGTTACTTTATTTGTTAACCAATATGCATTAAAGTTAAACGATTAACAATTTCATCTTTTGCAATTATTTAAAGAAATATTATTCTCTCACGAAAATTCAAATATTGGATCAAGATAACACAGCTTTTAGCTTATATGTATGTGTTGTGTTAGGAATCTCACACTCTTCGCTGAAAATGGAACCTGAAAGGACAATAAGCACGATCAATGTTTACACTGAAAACTTTTGTTTGGTTGGAAACGAGGACAAGATGATAGTGTCAGCCATCAACTCCACCTCGGTCGTGACAATCATATTAGAAATTAAAAATTACTAAGTGAACCGACTTAGCATTGTGCAGTTTCTATATACTTAATGCTTTTCATTTTTAAAATCGCAAAAGGGAGAGGGGTTTTTGAAAACTATAAGCAGACACAACCCGGATTTAATCTTAAGGATCATATGGTAAGGTTTATACACAAGCTTACCCTTCCTTAGAATAATCCTGACCGTTTTTCACTTGCAACTGTTAGTTATGCATCAGTACCTCGATATTATGCATTTATTCGTCCTTCATTAAACATTAAGTTATATTTGTATCGCTAATTAAGGTGTCTGTTGATTCCACAAGCTTCATAAAGCTAATTCTAATTTAATGAGCCATAGGCAAGGTTCAAGGAGAGTATTTAGAGTTTAACCATGATTTTAGAACTGACTTTACTATTTGATGATAAAACAAAAAACAGTCCCATACATGAACACTCACCATGTCTGCATCCTCATTTGCAGAGGAAAAAGATGCCATGAGATAGTGCAAAGACAAGGGAGGTGTTGCCAGTATCTGTGCTATAAATGTCTCTACTTTAAAATAATCGATACTATCCATATCTGGCAAAATATAATACCTAAAGAAAACCATAAAACAAAACAACATGCAACTTATTATATCCGTGGAGTTGATGTGGATTTATATAAGGTTTACAAGCACAGTTTCAGACTACCAGAATTTTTTAAGCCTTTACCTTGTATTAGTTTTCAAGCCTCTGATATAGATAACGTTAGAATTCTTAAAATGAATCCTTGCTCAGAGAACGTAAGAAAAATGGTACTCTAAATGTGCAGTATGAAATGAATTTAAAAAAATCTGATAAGTGGATTCGTACGTCTGTGGATATTCTCAGTCCTTATTTGCTTTCCAAAGTGTGTACATATTTGATAGCAATTATGGAATCAATAAATTAGACAAGATGCTGCCAGACAAATAAAAAATAAACGCATAAAATATACATAGTAATGGACTAGTATCTGAAAAAAAATTATGTTTTTAATACTTGGGGGTTTTTTTTGTTTCTTTCACCCGCACATAGGCGCGCGCCAGAGAGAGAGAGAGAGAGAGAGAGAGAGAGAGAGAGAGAGAGAGAGAGAGAGAGAGAGAGAGGGAGGGGAGTAGAAGTTTTTATTCTTGTTGTCGAAAAATAACTCTTTGACACTATATGTTTTGTGTAAATCACAATAGATCCAAAATTTCGGTCTTGTCTTGCTGAATTTATCAGTCTTTGGTACGTGTTTCTCATATTATGGTTCCATATTTTAATCGGCAACCCTCACAATAGAATCTTACATTGCATAAGATGAACAAGAACACTGCAATCCTATTTTCATCCTTTACTTCTTTTTGGACGGACGTATTACCCCCTATTAATTTAGCATGCAATGAAAAATTGAGAAAGTTTTCAGACATATATAATTTTTTCCTCCCTTTTCATCCATCCATCCCTTTCTCCCTCTCCTTTTTTCCTTCCCACCCTCCCTCTATATGCCGGTCTGTCTGTGTTGAGATGCTTCCAACATTTCCATTCGTAATGTCAGTCTTGCTAAAAGTAATACAATTTACTAAATTTCAATAATGGCTGAAATTTGAAAAAAGTTGATGTAGTCACACGTATTGGTTTATAGAGACCAATGATAATTTGAAAATGTTTCCTTGAACGTATGTCTCTCCCTTTGCTTCTCTGGTTTTAAATGCTTTTAACGTCTATCTTCATATGATCTTTCCAGATAATATTTACTAAAGCTCAATAATAACTGCAATTAATGAAAAAAGCAATAAGTTCTAGACTTATTTTTATGGAGTCCAATGATTTTTTTTTTTGAAATTGTTTTCTGTAAAGACCCCGCCTAAATCCAACAACGTTTTAAACAAAGTAATTAGCATTGTACTTTATATTTATAGCATATCTGTGTTAAATGTAAGTCGCATGCCATGAGCACTAATTCGCTATACTGTGATAAAATAGTGAAGCGGATTATCGCCCATGGCCAACAGTTATGGAATTATGCTTATGTCATCGTTGATTATTATGTCAAGGTCTAAAATTAGAATAATCATGATACTATCGACCTGTATCGAAGCACGTGACACTAAAATATTCCTGACCTGCATTTTACATTCTTTTTTTTAAGGAAAGGCGGATTCAGCGTAGAGTAAGTGGCGATTTTTTCTTAATTCTAATGTAAATACTGATTTACATATTGTCCGGGCTTTCTTTTATATACTTTATATCTTCACGGCGGACAAAATTTGTTTTCTTTTAGGGTTCATTTTGTCTTCTTTCGACTCTGACTCAGAGGAGGCGTAATGGCGGCACCGAGGGTGTCTCAGCAAGGAGGTCGAACTAACGATTTAGTATTTGAAACGAGATTGTTCAATATACTCACAATAACTTTAATAACAAAATACAATTGAATTTAAAATCCAGTAGATGCTGACATATTATCTGAGAACAAAGTATGAAGAACAGCAACTTTGGCTTTATCAGTATTTTTCTTAAATGAGTGTCAGTGTAATTCATATCGCTACTTAAGTGCCGACGTTAGTAAAACTAATTTTCAAAATAGCACGTGGGTTGATATCTTTCGAACACATATTTTTCCTTTCATTTTTGTCAGAGTTATCCAATATGCTCATAACATGGCTATTCAGATTGAATTGGGCATGCAGTATTGTTGCCAATAATAAATAGGGTAAATTTAGTAGGCAACAAAAGGGTTTCAAAACATATGTTGTCCGTCATATCTGAAATGAAATTTTATTATTTTGTTTTAACAACTTAAAGTGAAAAAGAAAAGTGGTCTATATTACTAATGTATTATCTTTAGGTGATGCAGAGCAAGACCCCACGATATATGATACTTAAGCAATGGCGAGAAATGAGTTCATCTTTGGAAAATAATAGAATTTGCCATTTTAAAGATTAAATGTGTCATAAGTCACTTTTAAACAAATATTATGACATCTTTTCTTTTTGCACCCTTTAACACTAAATTCTACTTTTACATTCTTGGTTCGTTCTTAGTCATAAAGAAAAACGTGAAGCGAATAAGCTATGTAAATGTTAATAAAAATAATGTATTTCCCTACAAAACAAAGTAAATATATGAAAAGGGACTTAGAGTTTGTGAATATAATCAAAACATTAATCCCAGAATTGAAATACACAAGTTCTACCACTAAAATGTCTTAAATAAATGCAAGTTTGAGTCCCGGCGAAGTTCAAAGATGACATAGAGTTTTAAAAAACATAGTAAAAATTTGGTTTAAGCTAAGTATTATAAGTTGAATTTGCCCTCCCCATATACAATTAGCCTCTGTTAATGTACAGAAAAAATTTTCAGGGCAGCATTTATGACCATTTGTTGCATGAGTAGTGAATTTGTTAGTGTGTCAAATGGCAATGATAAACATTAGTGGCATGTATTTGAAGTGTTTCAATATCTAGTAATTAACGACCTTCCTTGCTTGCCTAATCTAGAGCAGACACTATATCTCCAAAATTTACTCTGGAATATATATATATATATATATATATATATATATATATATATATATATATATATATATATAGAGAGAGAGAGAGAGAGAGAGAGAGAGAGAGAGAGAGAGAGAGAGAGAGAGAGAGAGAGAGAGAGAGAGAGAGAGAGTACAATATAAGGCCTTTTAAAAGCAAAGGTACTTTAAGTTTTAATACTTTTATTTTTTTAATTTTGTCAACCAGTATGAATCCATAATTTATGTTTACACATTTGAGTTTGCCATTTTCTGTACATAAATATATCGCATTAAATTTCAGAATGTAATTTGACTTATTTACCCGCGTGGTGAAAAAATAGCACTGATACATTACATTAATGTCTTTTAAGTCTTACAGATATGAACATTTAAAAACAAACTGCACGAGGAAGTAAAATATAAATTGGCCAGATCGTGCTGTTCATGACTTGTTTATTAAGGCATTTCTTTTCTGTTGGATTAGGCAGACCAGACAGTGCAAAATATCTTTTTTTTGGCGTAATGTCTCCCTTATTTGAAAACGCATGAAATCGCCTTTTACTTATTTGTTAGGTTTTGAAACAGAAACTATGTGGGTGAAATGTGGCTATTCAGTTGATACTATGTACGTAGAAATGAAAAAATAAAAAAATAAATACTTTAAGCGCTTTTTTAAACAGAATAAAACTTTCAGTTTCGTTGTTTGTTTTTTGTGAGGGATATGATTACCACTTGATTATACAATAACTGGCTAAAACTAAGCCTTAATAATTTCGTCAATATTGATACGAATTTTTTTGTGAGGAAAGGTACCTCAAACTTTCAATATTTTGTTTAGGAAGACTGTGTCTTGTCCGCAGCCAGTGCTGGGTTACCCAATAGGCAGAGTAGTCACCGGCCTATGGGCCCCACACCTTTTAGGGGTCCCGCAGTGACAGATCAAAATAATATTGAATTGGTTTGATCTTCGCCTATTAAGAGAGCGATGTTGGCTCTTGAGATATCGACATCCTAGGGGCCTCCATAGGGTTGAATCCGACACTGTCCACAGCCCAAATCATGTAGTGCAATAAATACCATGGCATGCTGCCTTTGATGGCTTTACCGTATCACCTTAAAAAAAATTCAAAGCTTGTTTCCTCATGTGATAATCAAAATTATTGACAAGTAGATAATAAGTAGTAAGAAATCAATCCATTATATACAGTGTAATTGTTAAACTTACTTTAATTTATCTTGATTCTTTTTTTAAAAAAAAAAAAAACGTTCACATTATTTGCATTCTTATTTTTCCGTTTATTTTATACATTACATATCACAATCTGAGATGGAACTAACAACGCATCAGAGTTTTCCTTTTACATTCAAAATATCATCACAATCTGAGATGGAACTAACAACGCATCAGAGTTTTCTTTTTACATTCAAAATATCATTATGATCTCGTAGGTCAGACAAAGGCCTCTTTTCGCAAAAGGTGCATTTCCGATAAGAAAAGCCTTTACCCACCTACCCAGCTATGTAAGAAAGTTTAAGCGTAGTAGTAATAATCTGTTATTTTAGAGGCTCTGAACAATCTATAAGTTGCTGCTGTCGCGGTAAATTACTAATATGCAGCTGTAAAATCATATATAACATGATAAAATACACCAATAACTGAGCCAGTTATTTCTTGAAATTTCAACATATCTACTTAATCATTCTAATTCATCACAAACAACATTGTTTGCGTTATTTTTGTTTCGGTATTTTTAATTTCAACCGATGATGATACAATATTTTAATAATAGAATCAACTACGATTGTTAATGTGAGAACGTATTCAATGCTCCGGTCGAAGGTAGAGTATACATGTTCCAATTGAAGTTATATCCTTATTGAGCCTCTTACCGTTATCTGAGAAACACTATTGCATAAAATAAAGTTATCTGTTGAACGTGTTCAGTCGTATCTGTCTACAAGACGGAATCTAGACGTTTCGAATACAGTTAATAGTATTCTCTTTAGTCTATTCAGAACGTCAAGAATGAATAATATATAATAGTCTAAAAGTTCATATATTTTAAGAAGGTGTAGTTAATTAGGGTCTTAATAAAATAATGACAGCTTATTGCAAGAAATACACTAATTTTGCAACAGAGCGGCAGGATTGAGCCAAATTACCCAACGTTTTCAATAAACATTTTACCTATATTCAAGAACTACAGAGTTCTGCAAAACGTGGACTGTAATAATCCAGTGAATGTTTAAGCAATTACCGCTTTTATTATGGGCTGGTTCTTATGTTACAACCTACATTGGAATTATTGTTTCAAGTAATAAAGTAATGCAACTAATATAATATTTACATGCCTTAATATCTTAACACTTAACTCCTTTACCGTTTGAAAGTTGCTGGTGTGTGTGTGTGTGTGTGTGTGTTTTAACGTAGTGTTAACAATATTTCAGTCATATCGCTACGATGTCTGCATTGTGGCAGTTTATAGCGATGTCTAACAGTGGAACATCATGCCGAGGACATGTAGTATGATATCCCACCCAATCACATTATTCTGAAACAAGGCTGACCAGTTCCAACCTTAATTTCGTTATGCTGAGCACCAAGCAAGGCAGCTGTTAGTATCATTTTTATAGGTCTTTGGTATGATTCTGCCGGGGTTCAGACGCGCGACCTCTCGTATCCGAGGCGGATGCTCTAACCACTTAGGTGACCGGAGCGGTCAACGTTTGCTAGTTTATTTTCCTAAGTATTATCAATGTTAATGCCGAAAATGTACGGGCATCTATACGAATGCAAAAGATGCAAAACGTGAGTAGTATCTACTTTCAAGTTTGCTGTGTAGTATTGATTACACAGTCCAGTCGACGATTGCCAATAATTTAAAATAACAATAAATAGTTGATATCGGTATAAGTCTTTATTATCTGGTAATATGTATTGTCACTGATTGACTGTACCAAACCTTTGTATCCTCTGAAATAATGTTTATAAATCAGATGAAATAGAAAAATAAGCATTAGTTTTTTTTATAGTGTCGCATACCACACTGATATGTATATGTACATTGAAAGATGGAACACAACAGTTACAATCTTCAGAATGTACACAATTTTAATTTAGTATGTAATTAACTCGTAGATCATATATAAAATATGTAAGACTTTAAGAAAGAACAAACTGAGGTTCTCCATGACTGCGAAGTCTAACAAAGTGCATTAATTTAACACTGAGAAGTTTTTCACTTGAGATCTAATTAAAATAGATATCGGTAAAAACAGCACTATTTTCTGATTTGACGAGACCATTACCTGTCTAAATGACGTGCATTCAGTCTGTTGGTGTTTAGGTTTAAAATTACTAATTTAAACTTAAATAGTTTCCTGGATTCTTTTATTCTATTATTTAATTTGTTTGGTTGGTGTTGGGGGTCAAGGAAGGTTGAAGTGGGGTGTTGCACATTTAAACTTTTAGGTTTGCTTTACACTAGCAAAGGAAAATAAAATTAGAAATTTTATACCAGCTTCCATCAATAAGTTTTCGTTTTGAAAACGATTAAAAACTCTTTTGTCAGTATGAATACATTATTCTATCTATTTAGATCAGGTCCACTAAAGGACGAGTAAAGCACTGAAATTACATATTCTAACCAATTAAAAATTAATTAAACATCTGAAAGAATCTGATGATCCCATCACACTCTTTATTATATTTAGAGGTCAGAAGAGTATGGACACTGGAGAGCTTCTGATACAGGATCAAGATAAGAATCCGGAAGTCCCGTACTTCCACCATTTCAAAATGCAATGGAATTACCCATACTTACTGACAAATATCGATGAACTAGTCTTCATCCCAAATGAACACGATCCTATAGATTTTTGACTTCAGACAACTCATTTATAAACAAAAAGATATGACTACTCCTGTAAACTTCACACCAAGTTTGCCGAGAAATTTTGATAAAGCTGCTGACCATGTGTTGATTATAATAAATAGCAAAACCCGTTTCAGCAAGGCTAATCTCAATACTTTTTCGGGCTATAACTGGTTTAGCATCAGTGCACAAAGCTCGCACTCTTTGTGCAAATATGTATGTCCTTTACAACTAGTCAGCCTGATCGCGACGATTACCTTGAGCAGTTACGTTCTCTCTTTGATTTACGTAGTAAGGGCAACCATACACTTTGGCGCAGTAAACATATCTACGAGATAGTGAAGAAATTAAAAGACGTTAGAGAGAACAAGAGGAAAACACGAGTATCCTGGGAAACGTCATTGGTACAGAATAAAAGCAGATGTAACAGACATTTCAAGAACTCTAACGAAACTACATTTCAATAAATCTAAAACGCACTGGCCGCTTCTTTCTGGAAAATTTTCTTACACGAAAATTGTTCTGACAATCTCTACCGTTTCAAATACCCGACGAAACATTTCCTGTAGATTTTTTTTCAGTAAGCTTTCAGAGAACAAAACTATTTTGATTGGTAGTTCATGACACTTCAGCAGAACCAAATGATGATCAGTATTATATTTTGAAACTCATGTCTGAATCATCTTATAATACACTGACAAACATGTTGAATGAACTCTGGGAGTCTCGGCGAAAAGCACCGGTGATACCAGTATCTTACTCATGCCAGAATCATGCTTTCTACCCTATCGTATTGTTAATAAACGTATTTACAAAACCTTGGAATGAATTATAACAAACAGGAACATCTATGACGTGGATTCTGACAAAGTACTATCAGACCTTTAAATTGGAATCAGACACTGAAGAACTACAGTGGACCATCTTGTCTGACTGGACGCATTTAGTATAGAAGCTTTAATGGCAAAATAATATTTGGTTTCCGTCTTTATCAAGTTTGGGAAATCTTTTACATCACATGGAAGTATGGCATAATGACTGACCTACGTAAGCGAGGTCTCAAGGTCGCCAACACAACTTTATTTCTAATTTATTTTAACAGAGAGATTTCAGAGTTAATGTATGCGTATATGAGGCATATTAAACGCATATATATTAGATGTATCTCCGTGGATTGTAGGTTTACCGAGTTGCGAATTGAACTTTATAAGATGTTTAAAGTCTGTGATAACACGTTATCTTGATGTAGTTAGAATGAAGCTTAACTTCAGTACGCCAACACAAGATATGACATACATGTATTTCATTAGATGGAAAGAATACGAACGTACAAGGCACAATATGCACCCATATTGTGCCATTTCCATTTCATTGACACCAGTAAAGTGTATTTGATTGTCGAATAATTATATATATATATATATATATATATATATATATATATATATATATATATATATATATATATATATATATATATATATATATATATATATATATATATATATATATATATACATCTTATTATATCGTCTGTAGGTTTAAAGCTAATGTGCGTAATATATAGAAAAAGAAAATATTATACAGAAAACGAAGACAGTTTCTGTTCCATTACTATTAGTGTTGCATTTGAGATAGTGGAGTGATGCTGTTTGGTCATAATATATATATGTCTGGGTCAACAGTCACAAAAATATATTCAGTGGCTGACGAGCAACAGCCTGAAAACATTATCCCTTGATGTGCCCTTTACGTTAGTAACTCTATTGTGATAATAATTAAAGCCAAATGATAATTTATTGATTATTATCTAAAAGTGCTTATTGAAACTATTTTCGTTTGTTACAAATTAGCAATCATTACCATAAGAATCTCAAGGACTATTATTGATCCGTTATCATCACTTTGACTCTTTGAAATAGTAAGAATGTAGCAGTGTCCTTAAAAACGTGTGATGCATATCTGATGAAACTTGCATGCAAATAGCTATGCCTCAAAATGGCTCAGTCCAGAAGAGGAAACAATTTATATTGTTGCTTCCTTTTTGCTATGATCTTAATATTAGTCAGGGGCCTAATTATTGCACGTGATATTATGTAGTCATGTATAATTGATTAAAGGTCCATGAACAGTTAGTGCTTTAGCGGTGCATCCTTGACAATGATATACGTCACGGAGTTATATTTTCTTTCCTTTAAATGATGGTCGTTAAAATGGTAAGCAAACTATCGTCGAGTAATGGTGTTTATTTCAGTTAAATATCTTTAGTATATAATGTTTATTTATATTGTTGTGTTCTTGACTTTTAACACAACTGATAACGAAAGTGATAAATCACTGTAAACGTTACCGTAAAATAATTTGGAATTGTTGCTTTTTTAGTGGCTGACACTGATGAAGGAGAAAGAACAGAATGCCTTCCAGTGCATGTGCTAAAACTGCCATCAGAAGACTGGAGATTCAACATTTTTCTGGATGATTTGGCTTCTAATATCAGCGACGAAGAACTAGCGAGATTGAAAAACTATGTGTCTGGTATATTTTGAAATCATTTCTAAACTAAAGTGTTCTACTCAGACTAGAAAGTGGCAGTCATCGAGATTAGTAGATAGGTACAGATATAGATAGAATGACGGGTGGATAAAGAGATGAATGAACTGATAGTTTTCTGAATTAATGGAATAAGGTCTGGAAGTATATAATGATGGATAAATCGACATATATATTTATAGATTATAATTAAATCTAATAGAGAGGATAATTTTTATATTATCACGAATTTAAACAAATATAGCGCTTAGTACTAATATTTATTCAAATATTCGTAGCTACGTAATATAAAATAACTTCAACGAAGCTAAAGAAGTGAAACAGTTACGTACTATGTACACAATATTTCAGAACTTTTTTGAAAGTTTATAA
This sequence comes from Potamilus streckersoni, assembly GCA_016746295.1. NCBI lineage: Eukaryota > Metazoa > Mollusca > Bivalvia > Unionida > Unionidae > Potamilus > Potamilus streckersoni. Next base: position 30,088 of record JAEAOA010000477.1, read on the forward strand.
AACTGTGGGATCAAGCTAATGAACTAGATTAATTTCTTTGCCATTGAGTTGTCCCTCACCACATAACGCCCTTCGATGAAATTGAAAAGTTCTTCAGTTCATTTAGATATGTCTTCTCATTTTAATAACGATGTTTGTCAGTTTTTGAATTTATTAATGCTGCTTTCCTGACAAGTCTCTTCTCTTGACTCTCTCCATATTTTCGAAAACAAGTTTCAATTTTCCACTCCTATATGACAACGTGCATCTTGTATTTGAATGCAACATAATTCGTTAATCGTTGATGAATATTTTTTTAACCATCTTCTTTGCTTTATTTTTATCTTTCACAAATATTACACCAAAATGCTTAAAGATCCATTGGGTATTTTATTTCTATAGGAAACCTTATCACAAGGATTTGGTATCGTTTTTATTTTAAACGGGTGACATTTCAGGCAGAATTATATTATGAGTCAGACGATATGTTAAACATATATATTACATTTTTGCTGGAAAGAATGTATCCACGATGTTATATTGATTTTTTAACATTATTAAGCTTTGTTTCATATTAATCAGGTGATGGGGGTCTAGGTTTGGGAATTCTCGAGCAGATTGATACTCCCCTTGAATCGTTTAAAATCCTGAAGAAAAGAATGATTGTCAGCAAAGACAACTTGATCACTTTACAAAGCATGTTGTGGCATCTAAAAAACAAGGAACTGCACAGAAAGGCAGTGGAGTATGCAAGGGACGTTGGCAATGCACTCTACTTCTATGCTCCATCTGACAAACCAGGTACCAAATTATAATACCAACATTGATAGATATTACTGAATGTACAATCACGAGTACTTCTTTTTAATTGCTAATCAAATTATTGAATTCATTACAAGATGATGACATCTTTGCCAAGGAAACACTTGTCTTAGTCCTTGATAATCTGACACATAAAATCTGCAGTTTCTTACAATGTTCATAGTTTCTCAATTAATTCATCATTTTTCTTCTGAAGTATAAAACTAGCAAATTGTATCTATCCCTGGTGGCTTATTAAATTGCCTAAGATAATTACTTTTTCGAAAAGGGTATATATATATATATATATATATATATATATATATATATATATATATATATATATATATATATATATATATATATATATATATATATATATATATATATATATATATATATAAACTACTAAGATTTGTCTTCCTTCTCTATGTCAATCAATACTCTTAGCCATTTGCAATAGCAATGTTTCATCGCAAAGCCCTTATCACAAGATATTACAGAGTTTTATCTGTTTTATATATAAATTTGGTGACGCAGATTAATTTGCTTGAAAACATGAGAATTACGAGCATTTCAAATTGACAAGGATCCTATCTATCACGTATGTAAATGTTCTGTTGAAACACGGCGTGAGTCTTTAAGTTTAGAATGAAACTGTATACACATATTGTATCCTAGAAATGTATTTATTGCTTGCAAATATTGTTAGGGCATGTTATTATTCTTGTTATAAATTTATCCAATTTACTAGAACAGCAGACCTCCAAATATGAAAATAATCATCAGTATCATTAAGAAATGATAATTACGAGATAAACGTGATTTTGATATTTTATCTAGTTTGTAAGAAAATTAATTTTGGTTTTATGTCTCGTATAACCATTTATTGTAATCTTTGGAAGCACACTGTATACTCGATTGAGCTTCTCATTAAAATACCGGATTTTCCAGTTCATTTGTTCTAAAGGAGACTGCTTATAGGTAAGGTATACTCATTAGCAGGCGAGGTTATAAAACTATTTCAATATTTTGACTGTCACAGTATAAGTTCTCAAGTAGGTAAATGGGCGGTAGGTGGGTGGGTATCCTAGCAGGCCAGGTTGTGATTGCGAATACATACAAGTATTCTTTTATTTTTATAAATGACCTTTGCAGCATATAGTTTTCATCTTTTAGACCAGTCTTGTCATGAATGTAATTGGAAAAACAATATGTATTACCATAGCCAATGTGAATTGATTTAGGTGTCCGCTGGATGGCACCTTTTCTCTGTTTTATAATCGAAACGTATTCAGACAGGAAACTTACACAAATGCATGATTAATGAAGTACCATTTCCGGTGGATATAAAAAAAAACAAAATGAAGGGTAGTTTCGTTTATTGATATTTATTTCTTTGTCTTTAAGAAAACGGTTACAAGCATGTTAAACTCCATGTACAAGGTAAAGATTTCAGCAAGATTCGACGGAGTGATTTAGAACAGCTCAGAACGATAGTGTCCCAACTCGTCATGATTCCAGCACAGTTTGTCTTGGTTAGTGGTTTGGAACCAAGCTCAAGTTTTATAATCACCTTCATGATTCCAGAGTATCATGTCTCTGTTCTTGTTGAAATTATAAGCAAGCAAACTACACACGACCTTACAGAGCTTGGAATAGATACTATCTATGTCGACGACAAGAAGTTTTCCCTTTCTGGTGAGTACGCAAATGCTTGTGATATAAACTTTAGTACCATCTCTTAAGGATAATAATGGAATGTATGAGATACTTGTGTCTTCTAGAACAATGTTGTTGATGTTGAACATGCCTATGTTAGGGTATATTTCATGAATAGGTCGATAAGACGAAGACAATTGAAGTTGTGAATATCGATTTAAACATCTAAAGAAATGAAAGCATTTGCACGATTGCTTACTTACTATACGCCTACTAAAAGTGTTACAGATTAATTAAAGAAGGAAGGGTGATATGGCCAATGCGTGTATCTAGAAAAAAAGATATAGAGATAGTGCTAATATTTAAAAAAAAACAACACAAATTTAGTGTTTTTTCTTGAGCATATTAAAAATAAATTAAAATTATTGTTTAAAATGTGCTGGATCTTTTTACTTGCGTCTTAGTAAGATTTCGTTTCTACGTTTATACGTACCAGGTATAATCCATTCCATTATTGCAAGCGTCATCATGAGAAATGTTATTGTCGTGATGACGTAATAAAAGTGTACATATAGTGTTAACTAACACTAAAGGAATGAACCTTTTTTTGATGTGTACAAACAAAGAAACGTACTGCCAAATATTGGATTTTATTTTAGAACTAATCTATAATAAGAGTAAAGTAAAATGACTACAATGTTTCCATTTGGGTGCAGTTATGGTTGATAGATTGTTTTGTTCATTAGGGGTACCGTCAACACATTTTAGGCTATCTCAAGCCGAGGAACTGGGAGTTATCTCATTTTCACAAAGACTCATATAGACTGGTGATTCAGGCTGGTCTTAATCTGGTATTCAACCCACGACCCTTTCATTATGAATCCAGAACGGTTCCAACTCAGTTAACGTGGCTACCTATTTACTACAGTGCTTGTTATTTTATAGATTAATATACTCATGATTCTATTATTTAAAAACATATACTTTAGGAGCTGGCGAATATAAAGTCCTGCTGTCTCAAGAAGAGCAGAATGTGGCAAAGACATTTGGGAGATTAAAAGTAGCAGAACAACAGCTCGAACAGCGGGAAATAGAATATCTAAAACTGAGCAGGGAGTTAGAAGTGAGCAGACAGGAACTAAAGCAGGCGGGAGAAAATAAACAGAACATCTGCAACATGATGGGTGCTCTGAATCAACTACATTTATTTCAAAACGATCTCGGGCCTATAAATGGGGAAGTATCATCATTGAAGATTCAGAGTGCTTTGGCGAACTTGAGATTTTCTTTAAGAAAGGTGAAAGACTTGAAGTATGACACAGATGTCATAATGAATCTACTGCAGGCAAATTCGTACCTTGCTGACACCCAGGTACGTGCGGAATTCATCGGTCGCATGAAATATTTGATGACAAACATCGAAATGCAGAAGGCTATCATAATCTCTCAGCAACAGGCTATTTACCTTCTCCAGTTTGTCTCGGAGAGTACCCCTCAGGAAGCACTCACAATTTTCATGTCGCAACTATGGAACACTTTTCAACAACTTGCATCTCAAACTGGTACATTATTATAATTATTATTATTTTTATTATTATTATTATTATTATTATTATTATTATTATTATTATTATTATTATTATTATTATTATTATTATTGCCATTTGTAACAGTTTGCTATTACAGCGATATGAATATTACTTTTTGTAAACACTTTTTCAGTAGCCACATTGTTGTATAGATGACATTATAACTAGAATAAATACCTGAATATATAAAAGAATATACAAATCACAATACAAAAAGTTTCAAAGCTTTGGAAAGCTAATGAGACCAGATGATGCACTTTGTTTCACGTATAAATCATTTTTAGTAGAAACTTATCAAATGCATATAAAAGGGTCGGATGTGTTATTGATTGAAAATGTGTTGGCCTCAACTCTGCATTTCCATACTACATTATGTACTTAACATGCATACACATATTAGTTTTAATCTTAATACGTGTGTCAATTATCCTTATAAAAGGGCACATCAAACTTAGGCTGAGATTGTGAGAGGTAGAAATATAGCGACATTGTGTAGCAGATTTTATTTCCAATACATCCTAGCTTTTAGGTCGATAATTTCATTATCGTTTCTTTCATTTTAGTAGCTGTTATACATCTGTTTTTATCATCACAAGTTTAGTCATAAACAACGAAATACTTGTACTACTGTGAAGCAATGTGACAATTTATTTTTCTCATTCTCTTTAGTCGGCGTCAATATCCCTCTACCGTTAATTGAAATCCTAAGAAAATACAGCCATCTTTTGCATAAGAGGGAGAGGCAAATACTGCACAGGTTCCATACTTGGTCCAAAGAAGAAGATGATATCGTGGAAAAGAATCCTAGCCTATTTTTAGAGATGTTGGTTGTAAAAGAGTGTCAACGCTTTGGTGTTTCGATCAATCTAGGTAAGCATTTCTTGTGTCGTAAATAAACGTGTATAGCAATATTATCAAAGGGGTCCCGAGTGGCCTAGTGGTCTAAAGCGCTGTCCGTTACGGATCACTGCCTTCTCAGCTCTGTCTGCGTAGGTTCTAGTCTAGGATTCGGCGAATGTGGATGTGTGAGAAAGCTTGCCAGTAGCTTCTCGTGGGTCGGTGATTCTTTCCGCGGATTTTCCGGTTTCTTCATCCACCAATAATACTGGCCGCCATGAATAGCCTATCGTGTGCTGAAAAATGGCGTTAAGCCCAACAACAACAACAACAACAACAACAACAACAATATTATCAAGAGTACAGCACAGTTCGGTTTTAAGCTTTTAATAAAAGTATGATTTATAACGTATCATTTAGGTTCGAAATTGAAATCATTTCACTTTCTTTTTCATATAAATCTTGTGTATATTTTTAAATGTCATCATACTTATTGGCGTGCCTCAAGGTTTGAAATTCAAATATTTATGTGGTTGTTCTTGAATTCTAGGTAACTAATCACTTGAAACGTATGGAGCTGCAATGATTTGCCATTTGTAAGGTGTGTTATAAAGTTAAATATATGTGTTTTGAACCTGTCGTACAAATGTTTTGATTAACAGCTCACTGTTAGCCTACGTAGTATCCAAATTAAAGGGTAGTTCCTGGAAAATTTTCCTTCAGATGACGGAACTTTACTTAAACTGCTGATACGCAATTATAGAAGCTGGTAACATACATATGTTTGAACAGTCGCCTAATACTATTAGGGTCAATCATCAAATTCGGTAGAATTATAGTGATCACCTTACTCCGTTCGGCCGTCATTATCTCTGTCTATCCATTGCACACTTCATATAAGCAGCACCGTTATGCAGCCATTACACATAATGTGACGCCAATATCCCACTTCGGGAAGAGCATCAAATTTGCGACTGACACAAGACAATGACAAAAGGATCCATGCGTTTACTAGTGCACGAATCAAAGCGATAGTTTCACTTTTCATAATAAACCTTAGTTGTACTACGTCGCTGGACCAGTCAGTAACTCTGCTTATAAACATTACCTCACGGACGTATTGCTTGGGATGAGCCAAGCTTGAAGGTGGAAATTTGATGATTCTTGTGAAAGGGACTGTCTGTTTAATGCAAGATTTATGTTACCATGAGTTGGTAAATCAAGAAGTTGAAGAGGTTTTTAGGACCACAGAGGTGCAGTCAGGTTAATCTATGTATGCCCTGACCTTGCGAAGTACTTATGGAATCAATATGGAAATGGAGAATGCATCAGCGAACAATCTAACTACCTTTAAGATGAAGGCGTCAGCTGTCCAAATTATTTTGACTGGGAAAATGTAAAATGGGATCTTGCTTTTGATTCTATAAGAATTTCGCAAGGTCAGGGCATACCTGTCTGCACCTCTGTGCCTCTAATAACCTCTTCGACTTCTTTATTTACCAACTCATGGTAATATTTCTTGACGAGAACTTAATTCTCGCAACAAACAGTCTCACAAAATTCATCCAATTTCCATCTTTAGGCTTGGCCCTTCCCAAGCGACCTGTCCGTGAGGCAATGTTTTCAAGCAGATTTACGGACTGGTCCAGTGTCGTAGTGCAACTAAGGTATATTATGAAAAGTGAAACTATCGCTTTGATTCGTGCACTAGTAAACGCATGGATCCTTTTGTCATTTTCTTGTTTCAGTCTTTGGTGCTCTTACTTTCCGAAGTGAGATATTGTTCGGTTACCATACTGAAAGGTTAAAGGGATGGCTTTTGAAGCACAGCGAAATTCTCCAAAGGTCCATCTTCTGGTTCCTCATTTGTTAGACCTTATCAAGAACTTCTAGCTACAAAGATCAGTGTCTCGCTCCTTTGGGCTACGATGAAACCTTACACATGTTTTCAGCCCTAATTAAAAACCCATACAAAACTTTTGTGTGAGGTCTTTTTTCAAATTCTTACACCCGAAGCATCATTTGTTTTCCTGCTGTTGTGTCAAAAGAAGTAAAATACATGTTTATAAATTGGGGATGCTGTTTACACTCCAATGCGAATTATGATTATCGTTCATTATGTCAGACAGGTTGTCTCTCAAAAAGCTAGCTTCCCTCAGCACTCTCGTCCCCGACATAGGTTCCCAGTCCTAATTGTATCTATCCTCGAGATGATAAGAATAGTTTTACTTGCTAAGTTAATGTACCCAGGTTCTAATTAGCAGTGGGTATGTTTGAAAATATAAAAATAGTCGTCATATAGCATAAAGGCATTTCCTGTACTTAAGTTACGACTTATTTGATTATGAATACTTACTTTAAGACACTTGTAAACTGGATGAAAAGAATTAATAACCTGGTATCCAGTCTGTCATGGAAGGCACAAGTGTGAGTATGAAGTTGAATTTATTATGTATACTGTGAGGTTAAAGATATTTATAAAGAATTCGTGTTATTGACTTCTTGTTTCTAAACGTGAGATAAGTTTTGAAACGATTTTGTAATTTATCTTATTTTCTATAGCAAACTTCATACCACCGCTGTTTGAGAAAGTTCAAAGAAAAGACCTTGCCAGGAAGTATGAAGATGACATCAAAAGATTGGAGAGTGAACAGCGAAAACAAAGTAACGATGCCAAAGCTCACGATGTTCAACCATCGACTACGGCATTCAAGGAGCAACAAAAAAGTCAGAAGCTAGACGAAATGAACACCAGGCTAAAACACTTGGAAAATATGATCAAGGAGCTCGTAGATAATAAAAGTGAAAGTTCTAATCTCTTAAAGGATTTCATGAATCCAATGAACTTGCCAATTTGGGGCTCAAAGCTACCATCCTTCCTGAAAGAGCAACAGGAATCAGAGCATTCACATCCGCCAACGAACGCTTTCTTATGATGTTACCTGCGAATAGAAAATCCAAGCATATTAGTCTGAATTAATTGAACTTAGGGAATATCAATTTTCGAGGTTCTGGTAGACATTGTATATTTCTATAATAGGGAAAAAGTAAAATATTGTCGGCATAGCCATTTTCAAAATCGTGGTTTTATCAATTCTGTGAAATTGGTATCATATATACTGTGAAATGTTCAGCCTATAGTTCCTAAGTCAAATGCAGAAAATAATTAGGTCCTAATTTAAACTGGAACAAAACAAGTGGGAACTTTCCAAAATGCTATAGAATACGTTTTCTAATTATCAAGATCATGATGTTTAGAGTTCTTACCCTTGGTAACATTGCATCAACTTAAAACATGTTCATCGGCATACATTTTCACATAAGTGTACATTAAAAGTGTCAACATCATTTTGTTTAGAAAAATGGTAAATCAATTCTATGCAGATCCTTACGAAAGGAAACAATGTGTAATACTATTATATATCCATCCATATTGTCCTTCGAGCGACATTGAACTCTGGACGTTATATATGATCTAGAGATTTTGTTTACGAATAATTATTTAAATGATGTAACTGTGAACATTGTGTGTTTGAAACAAGTGACACTAGTGCAAATTTATAGTACGACCTTAGAGCTGATGTTAATCAGTTGGTAGAGTGTCAGACGTAAAATCAAAGTGTTCGATACATATTCAGGTTAGCCAGTTCTACTGCTTTTGAAAAGGCACTTAGTTCCCAATATCTGCAAATAATGTGATAAAAGTGCGTTTATGAAAACAACAAATCACCAGTAATCTTAGGCACATCCAGTCATCAATTTTTATGAATTCATCACTTGTTCTTATTGGGATAATTTGGCACATCAAATGGCTTTTGGATTTATTGATTTCTATCTGTTAAACGAAGTCTGACACCAGGTATTGTGATTTTGTACTGTATTTGTTTCGTTCTTTGATTTTTTAAGTACATGCACCAGACATGTTTAGCATGTAAGATTTTCATGAATTGTTGTACTAATATTTATCTTGAAATAAATGGTGCGTTAAGTAACACATTCATGCCCTCTGGTTCAACGACAAGGTTACAGCAAAGGAAAATGTAATTTTATGGGGTGTATTCCTTTTTTGACTTTTTTTTTTAATTTTGTCTGTGCAAAACTGATGATATTTTAATGAGGCCTTCACAATATATATCTTAGATCATGTGTTACAAGCCACATTCTTGTGCACGATCGCAAGCTTATGTACACAGTGCGGGACAAATTAGTGCTCTGGTATCATTGTCAAGATTACGAATGTCTTAAAACGGTAACATGGATTTGAATGTTTTTATTTAAATTTTTAGTTTAACAATTTTTCCTTGGCGCACGATATGCTATACATTTGGACACTTGGACATAGGGGATATGACACTGCTCGGTAAAGGAGAGAGCGTTGACCTCCTGACCAGCCAGGGCATCATTTAATGAAGACTAAACATGTTTATATATTTTGACTGGACAGTGGATTACATACCATAGATACACCTATTTCAAACTTAAGTTCACTTCAGGTCTGTGACCTTTATCCACATATGTCAAACGTTTAAACTAGTACAAATATTTGAATGAATCTGTAACTTGACATATCTTGACCTGACACTTTGTGTCATATCCCCTGCCACCACAAAGTCAATTTCACCACAAGTGATAATATTAAACAGGAACATGTTTTATTTTTTTCTCTTATAACTTGTAGAGTAATTTATGTCTGATGATCTTTATCTGGTCTATATTCAAACATAAAAACGACGTGGTTGAAATAAATGACCTTGTTTTTTTTCAAGGCCAGTCATTAATTACTTTTAGCCTTTGTTTTTTTATAACAGGAAAACGACGTTCTTGAAATGATTGAACTTATTTGTTCAAGGCTAGTAATAAATTACTTTCTCTTCTTGGTATATTCCAACATGAAAACGACGTAGTTGAAATAAATGACCTTGCTTTTTCAAGGCAAGTTATGAATTACTTTCTTGGAAAAACACACACACGCACACACACACACACTCATTTTAACAGCATGTGCTATTATGCATGACATTACAAGTATGAATTGCTTTTTTGAAGAACACTGACATTTGCGATTTGTGTCAAACGAGTAATACAGAAAGATTTTGGTATTATACATATGATTCTGGCAGTATTATGGTTTTCTTTTTTCAGAATGACATTTCTCGAAATTCTTAACAGTAAGTACGCGATAACTGATTATGGCATTTTGTTTTTAAGAGAATAAATACAATGAAGATAGTGACACATTTGTGAACCTTAATCTATATTTAAAGTAACACCAGAGAGAGAGAGAGAGAGAGAGAGAGAGAGAGAGAGAGAGAGAGAGAGAGAGAGAGAGAGAGAGAGAGAGAGAGAGAGAGATGAGCCTTCATGCATAGTAGACGCACTGGCTTGATGAACCATTAATATTAACTCTCGTGTAACTAAACGGACACTCTTAATTTATCTAACAGAATTCACGGGATATAAAAGTAATTATTATAGCTTATCAATCTACACGAGAGTGGTAAATGATCCCTGTAACCTACAAGAGGAGTAATATTATGAAGTGGAATGACATGGAAACAGAATATTATCATATGCCTATCTGGATGCATTTTGACTTGGCATATCATTGAAATATCAAAACAATTATACGACAGGATCGATCAATGCTCAATCTAATTTTAATGCAGTAATGAGTACAAACACCAGAATATTGTACTTTTCATGTTAAAGGTTATAACGATCTTCATTATCATTTTGTTATCATTTTTATATGCATCTTTTATGACTGGTTGTCCATGCACATCATAATTCATTCCAAGCTGTGAATAAAATCCGGGTCTTTGAGTTACCGAATCCATCCCTTGCCTGCACTCATCAAATCCTATAACCCCTCAACTACATGAGGGCCAGTAAAAACGAATGAAGCTTAGAGGTGAATATAAACATTCTTGTGCAAGCGACAACAACTGCTTGGCAACCCAGTAATTAATTCCGTAAATTACGCTAATCGATGTATATACAAGTCATTATTGTTCACACACACACACACACACACACACACACACACACACACACACACACAATTGAATTTTCTTTCCTTTGTTATCACATCATGTATTTCATCGTATGGCACACAAAGTGATATTATAACGAGTGGCAACGCCACGACTTAAATTGTAGCATTTTGTTGTGCCACAAGCCAAAAGTTAAAATATATCGGGTATTTACTCAGGAGAAGTAAAGTTGCTTTTTTCTATGCCATAAATGCTCCTGAATCAAACCTTAGAATATTACACTCTCTCTTCGGACACCATTTCCACCATATTTCTGTAACTACACCTTACTTTAGCCATCTTTATGAGCTGATCATAACAAATTCACCATTTTATGAGAGCTGCTGGAATGGGATAATCCCCTATATTCTAAGAAATTACATGACGGCATTTTGTAAACAATTTTGCTTTATCCGACTGAAAACAAGTCCGATTTTTTTGTGTTTTTTTTTAAATTGTTGGCAATTCAATACAGGTAAAGGACCACGTAGAGATATCTACAACCCTGAGTTCAATAGCAAATGAGTTTCTATTTCAAATAATTTCGCCGATCTCATTTATGTTACGGATGGGAACCTACTACATCTCGATTCTTGCCATAATAAAAAGACGAAATTCGTCTGTTCTATCTATCCCACATAAAGAAAGAGCAATAACTCTTACTAGTTGCATACACTTCCCAATATTAGGTTTTTAAGCTTAGCTTCCGCAAATAATATCGTACAAATCACCTCCAGTGAATCTAAAGCCACATCTGCGTTACATTCGAACCTTCCATACAGGACTGCCGATTTATGTGGATTAATATTTAGTCATAAACAGTCGGTACTTTGCATGCACACAATGAATTTTGCCTGTACCATGCAGTGTACGCGCCATAACGTCCTAGAGTGTATAGTTGAAGATTTTGCAAAAATTGACATAGGCAAAGAAAAATGTGACCGCGACGCAAATGTAAAATTCCTGCAAGTAATTATGTTAAAATAGGTCAGACCCCCCCATTTTTAGGCTGCTCAGGTGGCATAAGTCCCCTTGTATGTTCGAGCATGGCATTCTGGCTTGCAAATTTGTGAGTCTGTGGTTTATAAAGGATCTAGAGGATGTATCCGTTACTAGCACATCGGTGTCTAAGATCGTCCAGTCAAACCTTCCATCCAGCCAGAACAGTCATTTCAATGGAGATCTTAGTGAAAGATCTGTCCATGTCACCAAATACGATGCCTTCAAATGTCGACAATTATGAAGATCTTAGTAATATATTTTCCCTCTAAACATGCTCACAGCTATATAAAATTACAATGCGGGGATCTTGCTGATAGATCGGTTCGTTTCGTTAGGTCTACTGTTAAGACTCGGCGGTCTGATGTAATTCAAAATGTCTCTAACTGAATTCACTATAATGTCAAAGTAATGATTTATTCCTAACTTAAAGAGCACATTTTAGTTTCAATAAATAATGCAAATAAATAAATGCACTGAAAAATTAACTGAAACACAGCTAAAGTTTATTCCTATAAAGTCTTAAGTTAGGATATAAATACAGAATGTATGTTTAATTCAAACGTATATAGAAAATAAGACAAACAATAATCAGGATAAGGGTTATTATATACTCAAATTCATTAACAAGATCCTTTCTGGAAACGTCTAGATCAAAGGCTACATAAGCATATTCACCTCCTAGTAATAATGACCCTAGTTTACAATATAAAATCATATAAATAATAATCTATGTAACATGTTATTTATAAAAATAAAAAAGTAGCATTAGTAAGGTAGACACAAATACCTGCTCTCAATTATCGATAATGGGCAGTTACAAAGCACAAATAAAATATACACAAAATGTAACCATGGACGAAAGCCACTACACAACACAGATTAAATATATATAACAAGAAGGATTCATTCCTTTATAATTAAGATGATCTTAATAATATATTTGTCCATTCTATCATGCTTAATGGCTGCATAAAATTACCATAACGAGGATATTAGCGATACATCCGTCTATATAGCCGGGTCTATGGTTTCAACTTTCTATAATTACGGAGATCTTAATATATTTTACATCATATCATGCCTTAGGCATCAATACATCTTCCCCTATCGATCATTCCCGCCGGACTTCTAACCCCGATAAATCCACCCTGGATATCCCACCACTAGGACTCCCCTACATCAAATAGGATTTTCCCCCAGTCATTACCCCAATTATCTTTATACTACTTTATGTATATATAGTAACATTTAGCTTTGATATATACTTGCTTTATTGATTCATGGCATCGTTAATGTAATAGGCAGTGAAAATTGAAAAAAGATCAGATAGTTTATTACTTTATTGACAACATACAATACAAGACAGCACTACAGCATTATCAAATGTAAAATATATACATTCCCCCGACGTCCTCTCTCTCTCTCTCTCTCTCTCTCTCTCTCTCTCTCTCTCTCTCTCTCTCTCATTTTGTAATAGAAACACCATGTATTAAAACAAATCTATATTATCTATATCATTTTCCAAATAATGGTTGTGTAAGGAACTTTAGTTAATGACATTTTAATACTAAAAGCCTATGCAAGATAAGTGACGCATAACGCCAACCGTCGATTTCATGCATTTATGAATAAATTTCTCCCTCTCGCCCTTTTTAGGGCTAGCTTCACAACGTATATCTCCGTCAACCAGAAATTAAGACATTTCTTTTCTCAGCGGGGGTCCGCAAGCGGGTCCCAAAAATAATAAAAAATAGTATATTTGCAAAGTATTCATTATCATCAACAATTATAAAAACAACTGAGTTCCGAGCTGTCTATTCTGTATTGACTCTATACTATACTATGGTTATTACTTCCTGATGTCTAACATGGATTACATAACATAATAATAATGTCAATTGGCCAAATTTATTGAATTGGCTAATAGGAGTCCGCCATCTGCCCACGACATCTTACGGGGTCCACAGCTTGAAAACGTTTGATAACCATTTCTCTAACTGATACGTGCGTCAAGAAATTGCTTATATTTTTAAACTCTACCAATATCAGAAACTCTATTTGCGTTTAACTCCTAGTTATTACGTCATTGATTTATGTGTCATTTTGTATATTTTTGTATCTGGTTTGGGTATTTATGTAATTACATGTTTAGCGAATCTGTTTTCTCGAGCATTGATGTGTTCACGAACAGATCCATCTGGTCAGCACAGTCGATTAGGAGATTTGACTGCAATGTTGCAATCAAGACAGTGTTCAGCACCTGTACCAGTACGTATCGTCAGCAGATGTGATTTACAGTATTAATCGTGGCATTTTCTGCTGCAGTGTTCACGCTTTTCAATACATACACTTTTGTATTGTTTACACCCTAATGCCAGTGAATACTTATATATGGAATGAGTGTAAATGTCTCTATTGAGTGTAAATGTCAATTTTTAAAATCAACAATGCCGTTTAATATATGTATATCCCCCCGCTAATAGTAACACGATGTTATAAATTAGCCCTTGTCAAATAATTTGATTTGAATAATTCAGTCTTTATAACGAATTTCCAATACGGCAATATACAAAACGTCTTTAATACATAGGCGTAAATGCAAATAAACTCAAATGACCTATCACTGAATACGATACCTACACAAATTTTGTCAGACTTTTGTCCGTACCCAACGATGCCAAACGTATCACATATTTCCTCAATATGTTTGGGCGTTTGTGCCTAATAACGGATACTGCTAATTTCCACAAGTGATCCTGTATTGCTTTTGCATTATTATGTTGCATGTCGGTTTATAAATTCCAAAAGCATCTTTAAATTGATTTGTTCATAGATATCTTCATCTTTACCACTTGAATATTTACTGAAATCGTCAGATGAGTCATTCGTGTAACTCTCATCGATTGCATAAAATATAGCGTGTGATTTACATAATATTATGCAAACGTTTTACTTTTTCTGCTTATACGCTTCACTAAGCATGTATCGTTGCTGTTCTAAGATCACCCCTAAGCTAATCAAATTATCAGTAAAACATAAAACATATTTTGTGGCTCTTCGATAAATCTCTATGACGTATTCAAAAGAATCAACGATTTAATTTGTTTTGCCACATGTTATACACGCTAGTCAATTGATTGGCCAAAGTGTCACACTGTATCAAGTTGTTATGAAAGGATTATTCACTTGTGCAGTCTTAACAATCACTAGATCAGAAGTCACACCGGTAATTCCAATGGATGTGCCGTATTCCAGTCAAGGGAATTGTTTTCTCCATTTTTATTAAAGTCAGATCCACAGTTTCATTTTTACGTGTTTTCCTTTTTTCACTTTCTTCGCTAATGATTCTTAGTGCACGCCATTTTAATCTGGAGATACATTTTAATGCAACAAGCATTGAGGTCATACATATGGACATCTTGCTGAGCTCGATGGAATCGCGTGAGAGATCGCGAGATTAGAGGAAGCTATTCTGTCATAACATTGCTATGCTAGTTTAGTTCTCTGCTTCGTATGCTCCATATAACAGAGAACATCGCAGGGATTATACAAAACAGGAACACAGACTATGCCTATGATCGAATAATATAGGATGCCATCCCAAATCAACACATTGGATATTAAATAAATCCTGATTGCATTTTGCAATTCCTCTGCGTCAATAAAACGCACGGCAAAAAAATCGTGTACGTCAATTTTCTCCAGTGTGCGTCCCTGTTGCACAAATGTGCGTAACGGGAAACACTGTCTACTGCAGTAAAAAAATCAACAATCTTCTTTCTTTTGTTGATGTAGTATACTTACCATCAGTAATACAGGCTTAACTAAAAACTTTATCAGGCGGTGTGTGTGTGTGTGTGTTATTTAAAGTTTTAATGTAGCTTTATAAAATTTTCAGTCATATTGTAAAATGTCTGCAGTGTGTCAGTTTATAGCGAAGTCGAGCACTGGAGCATCATGCCGCAGACATTTAGTATGATGTCCCACCCAATCACATTATCCTGACATTATGCCCACCAGTCTTAGCACTCACCTCTGAATGCTGAGCGCCAAGCGAGGTAGCTTTTAGTACAATTTTTAAAGTCTTTGGTATGACTCTGCCGGGGTTTGAACCCGCGATCTCCCTCAACCGATACGGATGATCTAACCATTAGGCCACCGGAGCGGTCGTTTGCCAGGTGAATTTTTAACTTATATGAGAAAGGATGTATTTATTGTAAAAAGCGGTTTTAATGGTACTGCCTTGCGTCACTGCGTGAATCTGGCTAGTTGTTTGGCCACTTCACTTTCGTGAATTATTAATGATTGAACAATTGACTGGCTGCACGTTGCATGTGGCTGGCTTGACAAAAATGAGCCAGTCCTGTGAGTGGAATGATGATGCGACCAAGAAAAGTATCAAAAATGAAAAGCTCACAGAATCTCTATACTACACTTTAATAGTTTCTGCAGAAGTAGGCTGCATTTAATAAACATCAGTAAAACCGACATATTAAAGAAACAAAGTAATTAAATACCAAACAATAAACACCGTTATTAATGTTTTATTCGTGTACCGGTGAAGAACAAATTACGATATTGCTATTACATACCACTATCAAATCATTTGTAAAAGAGTTTAACATAAAGA
Source organism: Potamilus streckersoni (assembly GCA_016746295.1). Classification (NCBI taxonomy): domain Eukaryota; kingdom Metazoa; phylum Mollusca; class Bivalvia; order Unionida; family Unionidae; genus Potamilus; species Potamilus streckersoni. The sequence goes on from JAEAOA010000477.1 coordinate 46,620, forward strand.
TCAAATAACAGAAAAAATTAAACTATTCATGTAGGTGGACAGATGTTACAACAGCCTGAAGAGTTCTGGGATTTTTAAGAAACTATTTTCAGATACATGTCAAATTGTTACTAATGTTGTTTGGTTTAAAAAAATTGCATCGTTTCTTTGAGCATATTTAACGACTACTTAAGTCTCATGTCCACTTCTTCTTCTTCTTCTTCTTCTTCTTCTTCTTCTTCTTCTTCTTCTTCTTCTTCTTCTTCTTCTTCTTCTTCTTCTTCTTCTTCTTCTTCTTCTTATTTTTATTATTATTATTATTATTATTATTATTATTATTATTATTATTATTATTATTATTATTATTATTATTATTATTATTATTATTATTATTATTAAAGTCATACAAATACATTCTTGACCTGCGAGGTATATGCGATGGTGTGAAGAATGAATAATGAAGACTCACGTAACCGAAGACCGTCACGCTATGCAAAATTAATACCCTTCATGTACGTTTCGAAACACAACGAACATGTGTCTTTATATTACGATATATAGTTACCTTCAGGCATACTTTGTTAAGTACTATCATCTCTATTTCAAGATTGTATGATTTGCATTCTTAATTCTTGTACATGCGAAAAGTATTTTAGCTGGTTGATTGAGATTGATTTTCCCCTTAGCTTCCCTATTTGAATATAAAGACGTCTGCAACGACAGTTCAGGGCTGACTTTTGACAGACTGCTCACGGACGTAATGGGTGTAATACAGTAAATATAATGAACCATGGCTATGACATTGATGCATGTATTGTAAAATTTAGATTAAACAGCCAATATGAATCATATTATTTCTATACATTATCCGGTTTGTGATTTAACAATAACAGATTAATGATGTTCCACTTGAAATTATACCAGAGTTAGTCATTATCAAACGTAAATATAATATTACTCGAAGTATTTTGCAATAGTATTTGTAACACTGTTTTACGCATCAAAGTATTTTTTTTATGATAATATATGTTATATTGCTTTAGAGCGTCCTTATCTATGTTTGGAGTTTCATCTTAATTATGGCTGAAATATATGATCTGTTTTGTCTCATCATATACAATATTTGCTTAAATCTTTTTTACACTATAATTAAAGTTCTGACACTAGTAATTGAATCAAGAAAATTATATTGCTATTTGAATCACCTATAAATCTCTGTATTTGTCATAAACATTTGAAGTAAGTGTCATCATATTTTTACCTGTCAATACCTCATTTTTCTTAGGGAATCAAACTTGTCTCTTACTTCACGTTCATACAAATCCGTTTTATTTAGCAAATTACCGTATTCTCTTTCTGTTTCTTCAATAAACCCGAGCACAACGTAATTTTTTAGAACAAGATGCTGTCTGGTGATTGCGTATGCGAATATGAAATTTATTAGTGAGAAGACCGATAACAAGAGCTACTTTTAACGTTAATTTTTGCATGGTTGTTTATTTTCTCACCTTCAATATAATAATTTCGTAATGACAATTGCCTAGAGTGTTGGAGTGATTGAATGTCATATTCACCTATGTAATAATAAGAATCAAATCTTTCTTCTAACTTTGTTCGACTTCTTTAAACAAACTTTTCTCGCTCATTATCATTAAAAGTATCAATTTCTTGTTAAAATGTTAGATTATCTCTAAAGATTTATTAACAATAATCGGATCAAATTATGGTATTTTGCGTATCATTTGTAAAATTGAGTTCGACTGTACTTTAATAATTAATTCCGTATCCACTGTCATACTAGTGATTTTAGCTAGGGTTTCCTTGTCGTGAAGTACATACCAAGGTACTTAAATATTTTTCGTTTTGAAAAGCTATCGTATAACGTTTTGTTTCTTTCGTTCTTATTATTTTAGATTACGCTGGTTTGTCAAGATTATTGTGATTAATGTTTACTCGTCTTTCCTCCTGTACTTTTTTCACCATAAACTTTTGCTCTTAATAGGCCTGATTGTAATATCAAATTTAATTTTTCAATATCAAGCTCAATGAATATTTTTAAAGTAGGATTTCAACTTGTTTTTGTCCTTCTAGACAATCATCAGGACGACATTACTGTTTATAACATTGAAATTTCCTATTAGTTGTGGCTTACTCAAACGTATAACATGAACAAAATTAATTTCGCTTTCTGATTGGTTTGTTGAAAATTTACTGATCCGAGATTCAATCTATTTAATCTGTAAATAACACACCGCTTGTGTACTATCAACGTTGACTGGTGGACATGCGGTCTCCAGTCCAATGTCTCGTCTATTTGGCATGTTATTGTTACCAGCAAATGGTTTGTGGTTATAGCGTCCGCCTCGGCTGCGGGAGGTCGCGTTTTTGAACCTCGGCCGAGTCATACCAAAGACTTTTAAAAAGGGTACTAACAGCTGCTTCGATTGACGCTCAGCATTAGGAGGTTAGTGTTAGAACAGGTAAGCCTGGTGTCAATATAATGTGACTGGGTGGAACATCATGCCACGTGTATGAGTTATGATACCCCAAGTGCTAGACGTCACTGTAAACCGTCACACTGCAGACATCGTAGCGATATGGCTGAAAAACTGTTAAAGATACGTTAAATATCTAAATCACACTCACACACCTGTGACAGTCCCACCAGTTCTGTCACTTTTGTTATCATCCACGTAATTAAACTATAAATAACTTACAGCTTGTGTTTGATTTAAGTTTGCTGGCGGATAAGCTGTCTCTAATCCAATGATTTTTCCCAGAGGTTAAGGTCACCGCTTAAAATTTGTCCCGTCAAGGATAACTTTTTTTTATTATCCATCGTTTTCAGTTTCGAGTAGCTCACCGCTTGAGTGAGATCGACCCTTAGCGGCGGATAATCTACTTCTAATCGAATTATTCGCTTATTGGACATAATTAAATTGCATGACATTACGTCACCACTTTTTGACTAACGCTGATGTATGTTATTTTGGGTTTGTCGGTTGTTATAAGTGATATCCCGAATTTTGTGTAATGGCTCATATTCTATAAAATATATAACATAACATTATAAAACAATGTCATTAATGCTAAAGTTTGATAGTGAACGATTAATCAAGCATAAATGCAAAAACGAACTACCAGATTGTCTTTATCTTATTGTAGGTTGCACAGGTCCTGGTAAAACAAATCTAGTATTAAATCAACGACAACTTTAAGATAGTGTTTACATTTACACAATTAATCCACAACAGGATAATTACTCCAACTCCGATCGTGTGCATATTTACGCAATTAACCCACAACGCAATTAACCCACAACAGGATAAATATGAATTATTGGGCAAGTATAACAGTGCGCTTTCTAACCAGCTTGGAGCTGGTTAGGGCGTTTTTATGATCCGGTAATTATAGCATATAATTTCAATCAATAAACTTGATTCGTCTGAGAATAATTGTGTTTTACGATATTGCCTTAAACAACGAGGAAATGAATAAGATTAAATCTTATGTTTCATTATCACGTAACAAAAATGCAATTCGATTTCCTTAGCACAGTGATACTAAAACTTCGACAGATTTATCAGGCGAAATACGGGATGTTTCATACTGTTTGCAGGGATATGTAATGTTGATATGAGAAATATTGCAAACAACAAGTGCAGTGATGTAACGAAATATAAATTTATTGAGTTTTATCATCAGGCAGCGAAGGACAAATACAGTTTTTGTATAACAAAAAAACATATTAGGTTTACACGGAGAAAGATCAAAAGAGTAAAACTAAAATAATTGTAGAGAAACATTACAAATCCTACCGTACGGCAGAAAAATTTAACATATTAATAAACAACCCTCTTGCACTTTAGAAGAAAATAGCAAGATCTACTGTTAATCCAGACGAGTTAAAGATATTAATAGAAAATATGTTAAATCAAACTCGAGAATTAGCTGAGGAACAAATAAATATAAATGAAGCTACAATAGAAGTGATGCCTATTGAAAAACAGAAAATATTTTTGATAAAACAAGCTCTGTCACAAATACGAGATGATTTTTATAATGACTTTATAAAACAAATATTTGGAAAAAGAAAAACTTAATGATTGCGATAATATTTGAAAATGGAGTGATGTTTTCAAAAACTTCAGAAAGTTTTAAATGAAAAGAATTGTGATTTTTGTGCAGCTGAGAAAGAGATTGAAAAGCTCAAACAGAGGGAGAAATAGTGTATTTTTATATAATAAGAGACGGAGGTAATTTTGATGTTTTAATGAGTACTACTACGGAACCAGAAAAGAGTCTTACAAATAGACTTTTACGAGATTAATTTTTGATGTTGATCAAGGACGAGATAAAATAATTACCAGGGAAAACCATTGTGTATGGTGTATGAGTGTTAACATGAAACACTGAATTGGTTGACCGACTTTTGCTGATAAAATCAGACAAAAGAGCTGGTAATCAAAAGAGTAGAGATCGATCATGAAATCATTGATATACTTTATAACTTTAGATTGAGCGGATTATTGACATCAGACGAGTATGAAATTTTACAGTTATCTTATCTAACAATCTTGATGTAAATGTCTACATCACTAATATTAGATTCGTCACATAGAACAAGTGACAGTTCAAACTTTTCTGTGCTCTATAATCCACCAATCACCCGAGAGCCTAGTAAATATTATGAGATTGGACTGATATCTGCTACTGTATTGCATTTCATGTCAAAAATACAATGATATTTTAACGATAATTTTACATTTAATTCTGACGTATAAAGTGAAAACTCCTGGGTATCGGATAAAATACAACAGAGAGCGTATAATGTAACTGACTTAAATAATAAGACGATAAAAGAATTAATACCAAAGTATACTGCAGCATACCATTTTGAGCTGGCTACAAACTATTATACCGTATGGGCCAGAACCACATTAAAATAATTTGATAATCCATTTCTCACCAGCGAAGAGTATAGCATCTCTGTTATGCTATCAAAACATACAATGTAGTAGTATAGCAGAACGAAGCGTGTCATATGATAGTGAGCTTCCTGTTAATATAACACAAGTGAATATAGTTTTGATTAATTGCTCCATTACATCAGATTCTTATTTGGAGTTAGGAAGTCAGGGTCAAATAATATATTGTTGTTCTCCTGATATCGCGCCTGGGTTGCCAATGCAAATCACTCCCAGACAAATTATATATTATCCAATTATTCCTGAAAACAAGATTACCAATATTATGATGAATCCAACAGACCAATCAGGAAGTCAAATTGATCTCAATAATGAGATAGTAACGTATTACTTCCACCTACGCACGCAATAACGTAGCTATTGTGCGAGTAAATTTTGTAAGCACAATTTAAGAACTTTTTCTGTAAGCATAATTTAATAACAAAGATGAGACAAAAAGGTTTATTGAAGAAAAATTATGGTTCGATTTTTTTGAAATATATTTACAAAAATTACCGAATTTCTACAGGGAATTAGTACAGCAAATCCAATCGCGATTGATGCGAGTAAAGATTTTGCAACAGGAGTGGCTACCTCAGCGAACACGGCAGTGGGATAAAAATGGCTGATAAAATTAAATACAGCCCACGTTTCGCTGTGGAAATTAAACGAGCAATATTAGATTATGCACCAACAAAAGAAACAGAACGAGCTCGGATAGTTACAATAAAAAGTATTATCGCCACACAATGAGGATGTAATGGGTGAGTTAGTAAAGAAAACAAAACAAAAATTCGATGTGCCTCAGGTCTGACATTGCAGCTTTGTGTGGCGATTATAAAAGAAAATGTCAACTAAGATTATCTTGATCTCATAGAAGTACATGATATAGATGCTATAACAAAATTTGAGAATGTCAAGTACGTTAATGATAACTCAAACGAGCCACATAAGACTGGTCAAATAATTTGTAATACCAGAGACGAAGAGGTGTTTTTATTGCCTCACAAGGCTATGTTAGAAGTTCTCGGTAGGATGCTAACAGCAACTGATGGTGATATTTCACCCGGGACAGAAATTGCACTTGTAAATAATGACAACAGTTTGGTTTGTTCAATAGTGCACGATTTCAACTAGGAAGTCAAACCGTAGAGGATATTGACAATCGGCTATCAGTCGCAAGTACAATATTAAATATTGTTTCGTTTAGTGATGATTATTCCTGATCGATTGCAACAAATGTGATATGGTTCAGGGACTCGGTACATGGTTAAGCTGCTTCAGGCGAATTTATTTTAGGGAGTGTTCTCATACAAGGCATTGACGCTGCTGCAGACCTTATTATCGTTAGAAATTTTCTTATAGCGAATACCGAAAAATTTAGTATTGATCCACAAGCTGATGGAGCAGATGTAAATGCTATGAGAGCCTCGCTGACACAAGGGTGTAATAATCTTGGCATACCACCGCCAGATGCTGCTATGTAATATTTAATAAACGGTGTTATTAGAACACGTAACAGAATACATAACGAAAGATATGCCAAACGAAAATTACTTTCATCAGAATCACAAAAAAATTATGTTTCTGTTAAGCATAACATTTAGATTTTGTCACAAATAATAAAAGGTATTTCTAGGATTGAAACATACTCTAATTTTAGATCGAAGAGACCAAAATAATTGTCTTATTCGAGCTTATGGAGCGGATTGCAAAATTTGCGATTACAAAATTGAAAGCATTGTTCCATCAAAAAGCTACGTTAGCAGAACTTAATGCAACGTTAGTGTCTTTTATTTTCTACAGAATACAAAATATCAAAGAACGTCTCCAAGCGCAAATGTTTACACACGGTGTATCACAGCTACTCCCAGCGAACATCTGCCATATGTACCTGATGAAGCAAAATTATCAGGACGCTGACAGTGGATCATTGATTAATGTTGAAGAATTTTGAAAAAATTCATCCAATCTTTTTCTTTGATATATCAAAACACTGCGATCGATTGATTAGCTCAGCGGTAGAAATAGAAGTAATTTGCAATCTTGGGGGAGTTTAAGCTGCTCCTTTTAACGTATATCCACTTTAGTAAAGCGACCGGTTCTTAAGAATTGATTTCGTATTTCTTTGACGTTGATCTTGATTATCCAATTTCGCTACACGATTTACAAAGCGATTATTATCCTTTTAGTGCAGAATAAATCATAATTGATTATTGTGTCTTATCTTAAGAACAAAAAGCAATAGTATAAAAGAGACAAAATTCTAAAGTAAAAAGTTAGTACCAAATTTATTCGATAAGCGAATTTTGTTGCACAACAAAGATCTCAAACACGTAATAGACACCGGTCTCGTTTTGAGGAAAGTTCACAGAGTTTTAAAGTTTAATCAGTCACCTTGAATGAGAGGTTATACTAACTCATATACGTTAATTAGAGTTGTAGCGAAAAATGATTTCCAGTAAAATTTCATTAAGCTTATGAATAACTTCGTTTCTAGAAAGACCTTTGAAAATATTAGAAAGCGAGTAAATATCGAACTAACTAATGATATCAACAGCCGAACCAAACTTGTGTCAGATGGTGATTTTGTCAGTATAAAAGACTTTAATAAGAATCTTGTCGCACAACAGCGAAGAAAAAAAATCTAAAACTATATAAACCTATTTACGTTGGAGCTTATGCGCAGATTTGTCGATGTGGCCTATGTACGATTTTCATTACAATATTGCTAAAAAGCAGTGGCCGTCAACTAGATTGTTGTGTACAGATAATGACTCTCTTGTGAATGAAATCAAATGTGAGGACGTCTATCTGAATATTTACAATAACAAACATGTTTGATCTTTCCGATTACCCTCGTGATAGTAAATTTCAAGATGACACAAATAAAAAGGATATCAGTAATTTTAAAGATGAAATTAACTTGCACAACATCAAATATTCTATCGGATTACGAAGTAAAATGCACGCCGTATTGCTTGAAAATAATAAAATAACATAAAATCAAAAGGTCTGCCTCGCGAGTTTGTTAAAACGTTTATGGAATTTGATGATTACAAGTATGCACGTGACGGAGGTGTTAGTTTTATTGGAGCAATTTCTAGATGAAAAATAAATATAAACTTGAAATAGATGTTATTATCAAACAAGGATTAAGCAATATTGATGACAAACGTTCTTGAAAAAATTGAGTAGACACGTTTGCAAATGGGCGTTGTTGTGATGATAGATCTATACTTGAAATCACAATTTCAGGGTATGAACTATTGTTTGAAATTTAGGAATAATTTTTGAAAATTTTACAGTGACAAATAGCTACAACAGCAAGATCAAATGTCTAATGACGGACGGCAAATAATTTATAGCTTAAATTAATGATGAAATATCAATGATATGTTTCAGTGGCTGTGACAAGCTAAAACTTTCACTTATCAGATCTGGTGACAGCGAGTATTTCAATTACCTTGAACGACTGAGCCGGAAGTTATCAGCAGGATTTAAAATTCTCATGATCCAGTCAGTCAACAAAAAAATATACTAAATTAGTCATTGATCTAGATCGATCAAAAGTATATTTCATTGATAAAAATGACCCCTTAATAAAAAAATAAAAGATTTATTCTAATGTCGTCCTTGTGTGAGTGGTAAAGTATAGTTCTATCTCTATTATCGCGATGATAAAACATTTATAATATCAGCGGATGAAACATTAATAATTGGTGATGAGGTGCAAACTTTAAAAAACAGTGCCATTGATAAAATCAAATGTCTGGGCTTTTCCATGTAATCCCGATGATACCAGAAGCCCTTGAATGTAAAAATAGCTGTTGTATTTTAGCCATCGCATGGTCTAGATGAGAATGAGTTTTATCATTGAATATCAGGTCTGTGGGGGTATGTAGGGAGGGGATTTGTATTTGTTTGGACGAAGACAGGGTATTGAAGCTTGAATCCTTGTTTATCCCTATTACTATGTTTACTCAAATAAACTACCATCTTTTTTGTTACGAGTTTGCTGAATAGATGTGATTTGGTATATTTCAATTAATAATGGTCACATGACTGCAAGCAAGAATAGAGCCAGTTTTGACCGAGTTAAATGCAACATAAAAATCAAGTTTGCAGCATTATCAAGTTCCAATGGATGCTATATTTACGAACGCTTATACATTAATATTGTTTAGATTAACATTGAAATGCAGCATGACACCATTCCACAGACCGTGTCCTCAATCATATTCGCTAATATCAACGAGCATTAAGGTATTCGTTCTTGTTTAAAGACAAGCTACTTTAAGATATGATATCGAACCTAATGTCATAAACTACCTGCTATGCAAACTAATAACATGCAAAAGGAAAACTGTATCGAAAAAAAGACGTAATCCAATAATAAATGTTAACAAATAATAATGTTGTCGACCAGTAGTAACACTGACCTCTTCATACTGATTGCCTAGCGAGGCAGATGTTAGTACTATTTTTAAAAGTCTTTGATATGACTCAAACGTAGTTCGTTTGTGTATGTTTGTGTGTGATTTTGATTTTTAATGTAGCCTTAACTATTCAATTGTTCTGTCATATAGCTACGATGTCTGCAGTGTGGCAGTTTATTGTGATGTCTAGCAATGGGGCATCATGCCGAAGACATGTAGCATGATGTCCCACCCAGTCACATTATCATGACACCAGGTCGAACAGTCTTAACACTAACCTCTTAATACTGAGAGCCAAGCGAGGCAGCTGTTAGTACCATTTATGTAAGTCTTTGGTATGACTCGACCGGGGATGGAAACCACGACCTCCCGCATTAGAGTCAATATATATATATATATATATATATATATATATATATATATATATATATATATATATATATATATATATATAGACATATATATATATATATATATATATATATATATATATATATATATATATATATATATATATATATATATATAGACATATATATATATATATATATATATATATATATATATATATATATATATATATATATATATATATATATATATATATATATATATATATATATATATATATATATACACCGAAATTTGACGTCACTAACTTTCAAAAAGGTCTTCATATGATGTTCTCAAATGCAGGATGTTGTTAAAAAATGAGAACTATATGTGGTAACATAATGACAACAGGTGACCATATCGTGCATTGTCTTAGGCATTGATCGGAAAGTATGAAACCAGTGAAAATTACTATCAATATAATTTGGACGATTCTGACCTATGGCATAATTAAACGCTGAAAGTAAGATATTCCGTCCTTGAATACCCACGCAACTGTTTCTTCGTTCTGACTAGCACAAAAGGTCAAGCCAGATTGGAAACTTGGTTACGTTTCAAGTTGAGAAATAAGTTATATATGTTTATTGGTCCTAAGCCCGTAATAAACATGTCATCAGTGTTTCAATTGAAATAGGAAGCCTATGATAAATTGAAAATGAAAATATACTGGCATCATGCAGCAGAACAGTCATAATATACACTGTATAATTCATTAGAATTATTCTATTCATATTGACTATTTTTTCTGTACGACAATTGCGTTTAATTTTGTAGCAAATTTTAACAAAATACATATTTTTGTGTTAGTAAGCGCAATGAAACTGTTGCTAAGGTACGTTTCTTTTGTATCATGCTATTTAATATTATGTCATCGCTCTTTATTCAATATGGCTTCAGTGCAGCTATAAATTAACCACGTGTTCAACTTTGATCTCACCATTGTATTGTACATTGCGTATGTTATCCACTTTAATTCAGCATTCAGTAAAAATACTATACAATTGAAAGAGTAATATATTCTCTCTCTCTCATTTGAAGTAGGTTTTGTTCCGTTTTAACATTTGTGACTTCAACCATAACCAAACAAACAGAACCATCGTCGTATTTTACTGAAATTTGCCAAAGCCCATTGCTAATCGTAGTTAGAAATATAACTACTTTATATACCCACACATTGTATATAGCCGTATATACAGAACCTAGATTTGTATCTACACATCATCAAAATAACCCTACTAGTGATAGACATATAAATATCAATAATTATCATTCAGTTTAGAAAAATCTTTTTGTTAAGGTGTCATTTTGTATCATAATTTCCACATGTAATTTATATGTATGTAGAATATGTTTCTGACAGAATGTGTAATTTCAGTACTTTTTTGGGGGAATGAAATATACTTGATGATTCATATTTAAAGCTGCAGCTGTAGATATATAATTTCAACTGTTATACAAAAAGGTTAAGCACATCATCAGGTTTTGTTTTTAAATTTGTTACACCTAGCAAAAATTCTCTCTTCGATTCATAAAAATTTTAGAGTTGCTTGCACTCACTCTTTATTCATTATACAAACTCAGTAAAGTTTCTGCTTTGGACAGTCCATATAATATATAATCTTTTTTGATGCTATTTAAATCTAAACCATTTCGTTACTTGTAAGGCAAGGAAAAGGTGAACTCATTTAAATCGTCAAATTCTGTATTCCAAGACTGGCTCATAGTAATTGTAAATAAATGTTTTGTAACTTCTTTTACAGCCCGTTTTATTAGTTACTACTAATACCATATATGGGATCATACATGTGTGTTTGAACTGATACTTCCATCACACCTAGCTCTGTAGATTTTATGCAATCAAAAAGCCACCAAAATTTGATAAAATTTGCATGCAATCCATATTTAATATGAAACTTTTCAAAATTAATCCACAAACCATATTCAGTTACTAAGTCATCTATACAGACGATTCATGTCTGAATCCAGTGCGTGTACATTATTGTATAATTTTCGTTAATGACAATAAAATTTATCCATATTTGTGTATGTAGGAGTTCTTTGTTTTCAGCAGTACAATTATATTATTTTATGCAAAAAGAAACGAGTGAGAGTAACTATTCTTTTAAACCAGATTGTCTTGATATAGTCTACTAAAATACGGGTATCAAACATTTAAGGCCAGCCTCATGACAGTCTTTAATAATTACTTTTCATTGAATTTTGTTAATAAGGCCACTTAAAACAAACCTTTAGGAGTTCACTATGAGGGGCAGTTAAAAAGGTAAGTTTTGACTATGCCAAACGTGTAGTAACTGTAATTTTAACATAAAGGGTTAGTGATTACAAACACTGTAGAAGTAAATTTTATTCTCTTAATTGTATTCCCTAATTTATGACAATGCAGTTACCAGCTTTGCTATACATGTAACACATATATAAAGTTTTCTGTGTGAAATCAATGTTTTAGTCCTGACTGTTTCCTTCTTGAGTATTATCCTTCTGTCCCCATTAAACCAAAACACTGAACTCTGAATACCGAAACAAAGGTCGATCGCAAAACTGTAGATTTTATGTTTTAAGATCCGGAAGCCATAAAAACGTAACTCAATTCCACCTTTAAAATATATTTTGTTTATAACTTACTAGCACAAGGTGAAACAGAATACTTACGTTTAACAAGTAATGTACTGAATTGATCAGCGAGAAAAAGACCTGGAAAATGTCAATAGCATAATCTGGTTTTTGCATCATGCAAACAAAATCCGGCTGTTAAGGCAAGAGACGTGTATTAATTGCTAAATGCTTGAAGGTAAGCCATTGAAAGCAATGTTTATCTGCTGATTTTCTAGTTATAATTGATCTTATTCAGTTGTATTCATGAATAACAGAACATTGCGTGCTTGTTCGTTCTAAATAAAGATCAGGACTTTATTAACCGTGTGTTTTGCTTCTCTTTTGACGCTCTGCCGATAAATACCGACAAAACGAATTCTAAAAAAAAGATTTAATGAATTGATTTGCAATGGAAATAAATCATTACAAACATGTATCTAAGTCAAGTCTGAGTCACCATCTAACTCGATATCTAATCTATAGCATCTTGCCAAGAGCATTATTCGTTCATTCACAGCTAGATATCAAAAACATCTGCTGTGTTCTGTGGTTAAAAGTGGATGAGCTACGAGTAAATTAAGTATCATTCCTTAGATGTTTCTTGTTGTGAGGACTGGATTCCTATATGGAGTAACTATTCTTCTCTATTTGTGTTATGTAACTTTAAACTTGTTGAGTCAATGTATCGCTAATTTCAATGTCATCTTGCTGAACGCAGAAATTTACAATACACGTGGTCACTATGGTTTTAATATGAGCTTACGAAGCAGTGCCTTCAGCTATAACTTAGTGGGCATATATTTTGTCCTTAAGAAAATACATGATTTTAGCATGACATTAGAACAGTCAAATAAAGGTAATTTACTGGTATTTAAATATCTATACCTTTTATTGTTTCACTCTACCCTTATTGATCTCACATATTGATTTAATGCAAAGTTTGCAAATTACAGATGCTATATACCTGATCTCTATGAAATTCAGTGACTGAAAAATGCATACAGCAATTTAAAAAGATCTCAGGGAAAGCCTCATCTGACACAACTATATACATATGAACAAGTAAAGTATGTTGGCGCATGTCAGTATATCTTCATTTGCATAGCTGTAGTGTATTTTACTTTAATAAAAACGTGTTATATTAGGACCGACTTACAATGCGATAAATTAAACTGTTAAATGAAATAATGTTGTGTTCGTATCAATACAAAAATTTATATCAGAAATTTAATCTTTGATATGGGGTTCTTATTTCATTATATGGAAATTCCAGTCATGTAATGGCCAACTTTATGTTTTGTGCGTCTAAAACAAACTTGTATAGCTCACTTCTGTGATCTTCTGCAGAAATAGGAAAATTTAAAAAAAAAATTCTGGAGCATATTAACTATGTTAAGTTCATGCAGCATGTTCTACAAATCAATGTTTTTGTACGCACTAAACGTACCCTATGGAGAACATATTTGTAGTAACATTAGTGACAATCTCTTAATATTTAGTGTCAATAACAACTAGTATGGATTGTTCATTCGTTTTTTTAAGCAGAGGTACAAAGGGTAAGCATCAAAACTACATAATACGATTGTTTATTATCATTGTCTACAAAACATTAAAAGAAGGAAGAAAAAGATATGGTGCGTTTTCAAGTTCTCAGAATCGTATATCTGATACCACTTGAATATATTTTTTAAGCGCATACGTTATATTTGTGCTATATAATGTTGATTTTTATGCACAATTATAAGAGGATGAATACTGCATATTTATGAGAATAAAAAATTAGACCTTTTATCACATTTGAAATAGTACACTATTAATTTAAATAAAATAATATATTTAAATGACGTCCTGTCATAAAATACAAACATCTTAGAAACATTGATTTAAATAAAAAATTTAATACAATTTCTTATTAAGAAATATACATCTCAGTTTAATTACTGATGGTAACCCATTTTAATTTGAATGGTTCTTTTCAGTCATACTATTCGCAGTCCACATATCTCATTAAAAATCTATACAATGTATAAACATATTCTAAATTTGAAATAATCATCAAAGCAGCCGTTAATACTTTTTATATCCTAATAATGTACTTGCTAACTTTTTTGTCATTTGTTCTTAAAGTTATCATGTGACATTTTTGCTAATGATGCTGATGTTACTGTTCCTTAGTCCAAAGAACACAAAGCTGAAAGAAAGTAAAGGTCCTACTTTTGATGTCATACATTCAAAACGGCTAGCTCTTGACAAGTAAGTGATATTTTTTATGAATACAACATAATAATATTCCTAATGTGAATTATGACAATAGATGTGGAAATGATTTGATCTTCAAAAATATCTCTTGATACATTATCTCAAAGTGTATGTCAAGGACCTTTAATAACAATGGTAAAACTCATATCTCATGTTAAGAATAAAATGCATTTGCAGAGAGATGCCCTCGCTAAAGAAGTGAAGATTACTATGCAGACATAATCGCTATTTGAATTGTGCATGGTCCTATGCAGATGTATAAATTGAGCAATGCCTCGAGGTTGTGTTAAAAGCATGGTTACCTGTGTAAATTGAAAGGACTATGAAAGAGTTTATTACCCAGAATGGTATTTTTAGCAACGTCATTTAGCGTACCCTCTCTAGCTGGCAATCTCGTACAAAAGATCTTGAGAAATAATATGTATGTTCCTGAACGGGAAAAGTCCTTACATTCTGCAAATATTGACGCATGTCTGGAAAAACCGTCAAATTTCAGCCACAACTTCATAGCAGAAAATAAAACACAAAATTGATCGCGAGTTAAATTTATTGAGTTCTTAGTTGAAATTAGTTTAGAGGTTGTTGAACTTTTTAGTCAGTTGATATACAATCGCTGTATAATTTGGAATATTGCCCTAAACATAATTTTATAATCATTCAATGCATTCAGGCGATTTAATTGGTCAAAAACCTGACGACCTCTTATTCCGCTTCATGTCAGTATCTTAACTATGCAGAAGAGAAGAAAAGCTTAACAACACACTGTTTCAGCAGGTTGTCTGTGACATGTGTGCTCATCGTTTAATGTTAGATAAATAAAATGAAATGTAACATCCCAGTTCCCTGTTTGATATGAATTCTTAGCAGAAAATGTAATGTGATAATTATTTTCTTATTATTTAGTATTTCGCAAGGGAACACAGTGTTAAGCATTATCGACAATAGTAGCCCATTACAATACCAACTCACTTGCTGACTGTTAGGGCAATTTTCAATAGAGAATTCCATGTCATGGGTGTCCTTGACAATGATTGCATTAAATATACAGTCCATAGTCCAATTTTGTGGAAAGTAGTTCTTAGGGTAACAACAAGATATTTTCAGGGCTATGGAATTTGGTATTAAAATTTGTTCTGATCATGAAAATGTGTTCACAGTGAAGACAGCAGGTTCCGAAAACTTTTAATGTAAAACTAGTTTCAAGTACGAGTTTTGTTTTATAAAGAGCATAGAAAGCATTGTGACAAGTGTGCTGTGTTGAGCAAGATGCAGAAGTTTACGGGTGCGAACTCTGCTTGAGTGATACTAGAGTCATATAAAATGTTACTTGTAGCTGACTTGCTTTGCGCTCAGCAATTAGAGATAGTGGTAGGACTGGTCAGCCTGGTGTCAGAATAATGTGAATGGGTGGGACATATTGCTCCATGTCTACAGCATGATGCCTGTCTACTTAGACATCACCATAAACTGCCACACTGCAGACGTCGTAGAGATATGACTGAGAAATTGTAAAAGCTATATTTAAATTCCAAATTACACAGATTGTAATTCTGTTTAAAGTATTATATTTTTATATATATATATATATATATATATATATATATATATATATATATATATATATATATATATATTTATAATATGGATTTGTATGCAGTATGGTATTGAACGTTGAGTTATTTGTACCCAATTTTTTTGTCATTCTGTCCATCTATCTGTTCTTCGATATGCACGAACGAATGAACAAATAGATTTATGCATGAATGAATTAATGCTACTCATTTGCTTCAAATTTTGAATTGCTTATTTAATATAACTCCCTGCAAAGTGTTAGTTCATCTTGGTCATATTATATATATATATATATATATATATATATATATATATATATATATATATATATATATATATTCTGTATTTGTATCATTATAGTAAGTCAAACAATCTTCAAATAATATTAGTTTTATTCATCGGTTGAAGTGAATATTGATTATTGTGCATAGCATAATCTTGCCAGAATCGTAGGGAAGATGTAAATCTAAATTAAAGAATAAAATCACAAAGAATTACCTAAAGACTTTGGCCTTTGGAATGATTTTTGTCACCTGAAAGACAAAATTTCTATTTGCAAAAAGCTTACATCTTCCATTTATGATGCATGTATGGTGAACATTAGATTTCTTTCACACCTACAGTTTATCTGTTTAAAAAAAAAACAGCCAAAAGCACTATAATACTTTTTTCCATATACCCTTTTCATGTATGAACATTTTCAGATTCTGCAGTATCGTTAGGTAACTTGATTTTATATTAAAAGTTGACATACAAATATTTTTTCAGACAAATGTTCCATTCTCCATATTTATATTTATGTGACAACTGTGTAGTAACGACACATATCTTGAAAAATTCCATTTCATACTCTTGTTTTGTTATGTGAAATAAATATGTGATTTTTTTACAGTGGCCTCTGGTGAAGAACAGGGAGCAGAAAATCTGCCGCTGCATCTTCTAAATCCTCCGCATGATAACTGGGAATTCAATATCTTCCTGGATAAGCTGGCACAGAAAATTGATGACGAGGAGCTCAAGAGACTGAAATATTTTGAATATGGTAACTCATGACATTTTGTAACTTAAACAAGCACACAAATTCAAACAATAAGGATTGTGCCAATAAAACCTACTGATTTAAAGTCATACTATCATGTTGTCTTTTTACCTTTTAGTATCAAACATAACCCTATAATATTCATCCGCAAATATAACTTTGGAAGTAAATGTGTAGTTATTTAGCATCATTTAGTTTGGTTCAACATTTGATGACTGATGATGTTATCAATCTCGATTTATTATTATTACTCAAAAGCATGATATAGAACTTTCAGCTATTTCAATACCTAGGAGTTTGTTTCATAAAGCTATATACCCTTGTGCTTGCGACAAACACAGTAATGTGTAATAGCAACATATAGAACATTTTGTCCTTTGTATCATTAGGAGTGTTATCATACTTGTACCAAATTTCAGACTATCTGCCTCCTTAATTGCAATATTTTCATGACATGTTGAGAAAATATTAGACAGACTAGCAATTCATAGAATTGGTTGTGGTTCTGAAGGCTACTTTTACGATTATACATACAAATGGTATGACTGAATTAATGTATGTAATCGAGAGATTGGGTGAATTGGTTTTATTTCCGTTTTCTTAATTTAGTTTCACTAGATAATGTGTCTTTCTGCTGAAATGATATTGTTGTTTACTGTGTTTGGTATTTCAGCACAAAATTTAACACGTTTGTTTGAAATGGAACGAAGATATAAAATGTAACAAATGAATCTTTGGTACCTTTAGCCAGTTAACATAAACGACCTCTGCAGTGTATCACAAATTGAAAAATTAACATAATCATGCAGTTTCACGTCCAGTAAATTTAATTTTTGATCTATTAACTGCAAAGAAAATAGGAGGGAGCTGCTTTTTATTTATCTATAAAGCAACTATGAAGTTGATAAAAAAAACTTAATGCAAGAAATTTAATAAAAGTGGATTATCAGGTGTAACCCTCAGCTGTGACCTTGTCTGTTAATCTATGGGCCCAAGACCAATAGATTGGTCCATAAACGTTTAAGAATAGAACAAAAACTCTATCAGTGTCAGAATAAAGAACAAAATCCTAACAACAGACCTTTGATATGTACTGGATTATGCAGAGGGTCGCTTTTGTCAGGATTTGATAAATATAAAATCCAAAAACGGATGAACCGAACATGAAAAGAACAATTATTGGTTTTAATAGGTCTTAGCACTTTTGATTGTTATTGAGTCTATGTAAAAGGCAATTACGTAATTAAAATAAGACAAACAATAAAAAGAGTGTTGAAATTACAAAAGTTTACAAGCCCGTGTAACTGAAGAGTTCAATGAAAGAAACTATTGCGTCTAATTGCTTTAATGCTTTAAACTCTGATGAATGCCTTTAACAAAGACTCGTTGGAAGTTAGGAGTGCTTTGAATAGTTAAAGGCTAGCTCTGCACTGTCTGCTTACTGCTTTCACTTTCTTGGCGATGTATATATATATATATATATATATATATATATATATATATATATATATATATATATATATATATATATATATATATGTGTGTGTGTGTGTATGTGTGTGTGTGTGTTTGCGGTACACATAGTTCTGTTTCCACTCTAAAACTATACAGCTGTTTGAGATTAAATTATACACCCTGATGTGCATATATGTCATCTTTAGCAAGTGTATTGCATATCACAATGCATATAATAATTTTTGAGTTCAAAATGTCATTGAGCCCCGAGTGGCAGAGTGGTCTAAAGGGCTCACCGTTATGGATCACTGCCATCTCACCTCTTTCTGCGTGAGTTAGAGTCTATGATTAGGCGAATGCGGATATGTGAGATAGCTTGCCAGTAGCTTCTCTTGGGTTGGTGTTCCTTTCCGCTGATTTCACGGTTTCTTCCTCCAACATTAATACTGGCCGCCATGTATAGCGTATCGTGTGCTGAAAATGGCGTTAAGCCCAACAATAACAATAACAGAATGTCATGGCATTATATGTTAAATTTCTTTCCATTTGACTTACCTTTCTACTCATCATCTTCAAAGGTATTTTAATTACAATGTTCGGTTTATATTTTGAAGTTAAATGATATAGCTTTATACATTAGTTTTTCTATCTCACATTCATTTTTATCCATAATTATAAATTATGATGAAATAAAATTATAAAACTTGGTATACGTTTTAATGACAGTCTTTATGACAGTTGCTTTTGGCATTATGACCTACAACTTGGTTTGTACATCGGGACTGTAAGAGAATTTAGTTAAGTAACCTATTCTTCTAGATCAAATGATTTCGGAAAGGTTGCTTGATTTATTTGTTCCCAATTTCTCGTTCCAATTTATTTGAAAAGTATAATGCATATATCGTCTATAGTCCTGATACACCTCCCCGTTTGTAACCCCCACCCCCACCCCCACCCCCACCCCCACCCCCACCCCCACCCCACCCCCACCCCCACCCAACCGATTTTAAGAACCGAAATCTATAATGTGATAAAATGGCACATAACTTAAACAATTCATTAATTGATTTATAATTTATAACTGACTGTAACCAGAGCGGCCATAACACTGACATTCTATGCTCCTTTCATGCTTAACAGACTATCCATACTCACATGGTGCCATGTTGCGTACACTATGGGTGAGTTGATTTCCTCCGACAATGTTTAGATATAGGTCATCCTATTTGGTAACTGCCGGATAATTCCATAAATTAGTGCTGAAAGTTTAGAGTTATATCTCTATGCACACATGTATATAGATATTATGCCGCTAGATAAATCCACGTAAAAGGCAAATTTGTGGTTGTAATTCTTTTCTTTGGCTTTATTCGACATTGTAAATAGCAGAAACAGATGATATTGTATTTCCCTTCTATGTACATGCATGGGTAGTTCCACAAAGACCACTTCACTAAAAAGTGGACTTTTGCAAAACTGGTTATGACTTGCGAACAGGTTACTTCACTAAACGCTTGGAATGAAACACGCAGACGATAATTGTGTTAGGGTCCCACCTGGACACAACAATCAAGTTTGAAGTTATAAATCAATAAATGAATTGAATAAGCTTTGTGTATCTTTTATCACATTTGTGCGATTTGTTTTGTTTTTAAATTGAAAGTGGGGTACAAATGTGAAAATATGTTCAATCTATAGATGCATCGTATGTAAGTATTATGGCCGTATTATACTGTTCATTATTACGTACCGCATTATGTACTGTTTGTCAAAATACTGTGAAACCTGTCTTGAAAGACCACTGTTATGTGAGACCACATGTCTTTAGAGACCATTTTCCATGCACAAACTTAATCATTATATAGCACTGTGACCTGTTATGAGAGACCACCATAATGTTCTTGCAGAAAGAGTGGTCTTTTAAAAGAGGTTCTACTGAAAAAATATAATTGCATTGTTCAACATATCAAACTCGAAACACAGTTTTGTTTTGTTTTTGTGCCAACCCACAATGCCAGAACTTTGGGACCAGTGTTTGCCTACGGGAACTGGCTTGGGCAGTGGGTTGGAAGTAGTGGTAAGACAACGGAAAAAAATTTTGCGGAATAGTTGCTAAGAGGAAGAAAATGTGTGTTATGTGTGTTATGTGGGGCCAAACCAACATGAATATGTTACAGTATGTATGTGATGTGAATTGAGAATGCAGATACAATATCTTCTCTCAATATGCCAAACAGGTACAAATTTGCAGCCACTATTACATCTCCACCAACGTTTTTATCATTGACAAACTAATGAAGATTTGTGTCTACATATCGAATTCATAGTATGATCTAGCACATTAATTTATAAGTTTTATATTTTCGTGCGCATTTGTTATTTTAATCCATTATTGATTCTCTTTTTGTCATTATTAGTTTCATTCTTATTCGTGTGATCAATTCCTAAAAATGGATTGCATCGTCATTATTATTATTATTATTATTATTATTATTATTATTATTATTATTATTATTATTATTATTATTATTATTATTATTATTATTATTAGGCCATGACGGCATCCGCAAGAGGTTATTTGAAGAGATGAAAACAACCCAAGAGTTCTTTTTTTATTTACAAGAAAGGAATATACTTAGTGTTGACAATTTAGTACATCTACACGCTATGTTATGGCATCTAGGCAGAAATGATCTCATCAAAGAATGTGCTAAGTATGCCGAAACAGTTCCAGATACATTGTATTTTCACCAACCGTCGCCTGAACGACGAGGTACGAATATTTCTGTATAATTGTTTTGCAAGAAAGTTGGAGTATTTTATATACACAATCTAGAGCATACATTAAGCAATTTAAATATTAGAATAATTATTGCAATGTTTCATTGTTCTTATACAGTGTTTCATCTTTGATAATTATCTCTCTCACTTTCATCTCTGTATTAATTTATTCCCGGTGTCCTCATAACTTCCAGTGGTTAGTAGAGTTTGCTTCAAGGTTATCAAGACAGTTATATTGTGGAGAACACCACTCTGCAAGTTTGTTGAATCTTCAGTGAAACTTAGATCCTATCTGGAGACTGGAATCCTGTCCTAATCATAAAAATATATGTTTTCTCATAACTTGTGTTCCACAAAGCTAACACATCAGACAGTGCAATAGAAGTCGTGATTGATAAGTATCTGATTTTAGAGGATTAGTTTGGCCTTTTTGTGAAGAAATATAAATGAGATTAATTATATATAATTTCTCTTGAAGAGTATTAGGTAATTCGTATGATAAAGAAATGAATCTAAATATTTTGCATGTAAAATTTACTTTGGTGAAATTTTCAGAGAATGGTTATCAAGAAGCAGTCTTCCATGTTGAAGGAAAAGATCTGACAAAATACAAAAGAGAAGATTTGGAAAAACTAAGAACCATTCTAAGCAGACGATTGGGGGTTCCACATGCATTTGTCATAATTAGTGGTTTGACACCGTCAAAGAGTCTTGTCATAACTGTAATGATACCAGAGTATAATGCAGAAATTCTTGTTGAGCTTAGAGGAAAATAGATTAACAGAACTAACTGATTTAGGAATTGATTCAGTTCTGATTAATGATCAGACCTTTATTATCAGTGGTAAGTGTATTATAAATATTGGTGTTCATACTCCAGATTTATATATATATATATATATATATATATATATATATATATATATATATATCTATATATATATATATATAGATATATAGATATATATATATATATATATATATATATATATATATATATATATATATATCTTTTGCTTTTGCATTTACCCAATGGATTAAAATGGTAGTTATTAGTACCTGTATACATTCACAAGTTATGAAATTTTTTAAAATTAATCTAATAATATTGTATATGTCAAATGCAAGGCACACTATTTGAAAATATACCTATGTAATCTAGGTTTTATAATTACATGGATCCTCTTCGCAGCTTTTTCAGTTAACGTCTTTACTGTGGTGAGGACATATTCGTATCTTCAGCTATCAATGCTTAGAAAACATTCGATATTTCATGTTCAGATTTTGGATAGTATTTATATGGTTGCATAGAAATTTGGTTGTCACATGACACTTCCATTAATATGCAGCTTGCTTTCGGTGGATGTGTTGGGTAGATGTAATTTCATGCTGGTATGAGATGTTATGTAAATGGCTAAATGAAATGTCAGTTAATGGCACATGACCTTTTACTTTACATTGATATAAACAAGTTACTATTGATGTCACATTTGTAATGCATTCCACGATATCGCTAAACATGTATGAAATTAAAGAATACTTTTAGTATGCAATTCTCAGAACGTCATGAGTTACAATTGGTATAGTTCATGTTCGATCATAAGTGAATCTTTTGGGTGCTATATATATCATCTTAGACAATACTGTGTATGATTCGTGTTTGCTTGAATGGTTATTATGAACTGGTAGAAGCACATATGTAACGCTTTATGCGATTTGTTGATCTAGTATTTTATGCATTGCATCGTGCATATTGAACTTTATTTTATTTGATATTTTACAATTACTCAAGTGACCACTTTACAAAGCATCTCTAAATAGCTATTTAGGTTTCAGTAACAACAGGTATGACACTTTCTCTGCGTATATGTGCTGATACAAAGACATAATTAATAACAAGTGTTTGCTATTCAGCATCATCCAACAAAATCGAGATAATCATACACACGCATATAATTTATTATAGCTTAAAGTTGGAAACTAAGTATTGAATATGCCACCCATATCCTCCACACTAATTTTGTACAACATGACAGAGTCAGCAGCGAAAAAACTTGATTTGTATCATTCCTTTGCAAAACGTCAAAGCCTATCCTTTACTAGTACAATAATTCTTTTTCATTTAGCAAGGGATTTTATGTACAATAGATTAGAGACCAATAGTCCATTTTATGAACAAAAAAGCAATTTGTTGTTTTGAACCAATTATTTAAATGCATATGACATGGACTGCAAAACAAATATAGTGATAAGAATTAATAATAAATTTAGTGATCATAATTTGTATTTACTATGTTTATCAATTGTTCTGTTTATAGATTCATACGAGTCATATCAAAGTTCCTTAAAATACAATAATTATCATAAGAGAAATGAGCTGAATGTTATAGTTATTACAACTTACAAGTATCGTTTAACCATTTTGTAACCAAAACTTCTATGAAATTAGTTTTGTATTGTAGGTATAATACCAGCATTATTAAAGTCAAATAAAATACTTCAAATAGACATAAGGGAGATAACTAGATTTTAATTTGAAAACAAATAAAACGTCAAGGTTTCTTAACCTTGAAAGAAGTGTTTAGAAAAGTCTGAGTAAAAATGAATGTAATAAGCTAAAACTAAGGCAGAATGACATATGTTGAAATGTAATAAACTTAGGCAAGGTAATATATGTAGCATCATGCTGCACTTTAAAGATCAATATGTTATATGGAATTCATTGTTAAAATAATTTATAAGGCCAATGGTATTATAAATCAAGGTGTCCCTTTTTTCTTTCCATCTTGTAACCTAAGATGATTCCAACATTATTAGAAAAAAAATTGTAGTACAAAATCTGGTTTTATGTTTTCATGTAAAGTTTATGTAAACCAAGCTGTTTATATTTGGTCATTTGTAAAATCTCCTTGCCATTAAAACATAAGATTTACATAGAAACCTGCCATATAATTATATGCAACACTAATATAGTCGATGCATTTTCCTGATTTCACCGTTTGGACAAATATTTTTAGTGCATTCGTATTAAAATTTTGTGCATTTGCCAGTTGACCCATGCTTTGACAATATTGCAAATCTAAAGGATTTGATACAAATTTGTGTCCATAGAAATATAAAGTTTTGCAACAGGCTGCAGTTTCCAAATATTAATCTAAGACACATAAACGCACACATGAAGTCACATATTCAAATACACATAATTATGTTCCATTGTACATTCCATTTGAAGACTTGCAATGTGTCTCCTGAATTAACTTTGTTTTTATGTCCACATTTGTATAAAAACAAAGGCTTTACCGAAGATCTGTGTTACAATGGCCAAAAGTTTGTTTTTGTAACTAAATGATACATTGTCCGAGTCATATATGCAAAGTCAATTTGCATAGACCCACACGTTCAACAATCCATTAATCTAGACACACACACACACACACACACACACACACACACACACACACACACACACACACATGGAACAGTGTCCTAGGAGGATACCCATGCTTGGAAACAAGCTGTTTGGAAATATTCATGTCATCTTATGAGTACATATGTTTATAGTATTGTGTCAGATTTTGCAACTGTAAATTAGTCGCCTTCGGCTATTGCGAAGATTGTAAAGCTATCTGGTAAACTGAGTTTCGATATTTTAACTTTCCAGAAAAATCCAAACTGTTCATATCAGAAGAGCGAAATGAAATCTCTGAACTTTTGGAAAAGCTTGAAAGATCTCAATCCCTTCAGGAGCAGAGCACCATAGATCTACTAAGACTTAGAAAGAAACTTCAGGAAAGGCATGGTGATTCGAAAATAGCAGAACATAAACTTGCAAAGCTAACATGATATATCAGAGTTGCTGAAAATGCAATTGGAGATGTTTAAAAATGGGAGTATGCCAGGAACAACCCTACAGACACAGAGTGCTCTTGCTTAATTCAGGTTTGCAATGAATAAGGTAAAGTCATCCGGGCATGATACAGATGATGTGATGGAACTTTTGGAAGCAAATACCTATTTCATATCATCAAGGACAAAGGAAACATGCAGACAAGTGCTCCGAATATTACACAATGACGTAGAGGAACTAAAGATGCTTTGGGCCGCAAAAACATTCGAGAGTCTGATGTTTCAGCTGGCCTCTGAGAAGAATAAACAGCGTAACGTTTCTGAGTCTGAGTTCCACTTGCGACGTAGACATGGACTCCCAACAGGAC
The DNA here is from genome assembly GCA_016746295.1 of Potamilus streckersoni. Classification (NCBI taxonomy): domain Eukaryota; kingdom Metazoa; phylum Mollusca; class Bivalvia; order Unionida; family Unionidae; genus Potamilus; species Potamilus streckersoni. The sequence goes on from JAEAOA010000477.1 coordinate 72,331, forward strand.
TTTCAATTGGGCTTGACAGTTTGCTTTTGACATCACTTTCACTGCTACATGGTAAATGTAATAGTCTCTGCATGATAGAGTTCCGTATACTTGTATTCTTGTATGTAGCTAGAATTATATGGAGTATCTGTGTCATAGTTTATATGGGATACTATATTAAATGCCTAATAATATTCGCTTGTATTTCGTTGGCTAATAATGTCTACTTTTCATGATTTGAAAGCTACACAACCGGTGTGTCAAACAACAAAATATGTTATGTTCAAATCTTGTTCTGGTCGAGGTTAAGTAATCACTACCAGTCAGCAATAAGTGTAGCTTATTCCCTTCGTGATATGAGGCAGGAAATGCTAGCAAAGCAAAAGAGAAAATTCTCACTAAAGTCATTGACATATAAATACTTAAACGGAGATGCAGTCAGGGTGTTCGAGTGCATGAATTGTGCACAATAGGTATTAATTCACAACCTTGGTGAACGGTTATGCACAAGAACTCCAGCAAATTAGTTTAAAGTCCTGCATATGAAAATCTTCTGGATGAAGTATACCATTTTAATTTTTATTGCGACATCTATGTTTTGGGGTGGGCAACTGTTCACACATCTGGTGTATTCAAGCATGGCAAATTGTTTGCTAAACTAAATGTGATTGACACATTGTGCCCTGGAATAAATGTAGATTGAATCATACATGAAGGAAGTTTTACAAATGCATGTACAAAATATTGGCCACCTAGAAAATGCAAATTTCTGATTCCTGTCATGGTTAATTACGCTTTTGTTCGCAAATGCCGGCTGGTGATATATAATTTTTAATGGATATACCAGTGAGTTATTTTGAGTCTGAAAATGGTGTTAAATAAGAGTCAGATGTACATGTTGGATGGACTAAAATAGAGGGCATGATGGTCATTCTCCCTATCAGCAATATTTTGATTTTAAATGTAGAAAGGGCAGAATGCTGGGAAAATTAAAATTTAGATAATTTAAAAGTTGATTGCAATTTTCATTTTTGTATCAATCAATTTAGCCCTTTTGATCATATGTTACAAAACCATATATCCATATCAGCGTTAAGATAAAATGAATAATGATGAAAAAATGAAATTAAGAAGTAAAGCAATTTATTTCATTACCTCTGTCTGCATAAGCAGACTATGACACTGATGGACTAAAAATCCTAATGCAGAATTATGGAAAAATTAAGAACTCTTGCATAGTAGTAAGTCAACTACTGATTCAAGAAATAAGTTTGTGTTAGGAGTTGTGAATCAAAATACAATATATGTGAGCTCTGAAAAATTCTAAATAACAGTGACAAAGATAAGTTTCCCAACATCTTCAAACTGACAAAGTTAGCATTGCATATTCCCTTTCAGAAGAAAGCACTTAAATATATTTATATACAGATAAGGAACAGACTATGCTAAGAAATAATTAACAGAGTAATACTTACACAACTAGAGGTGACATCTTTTAAAGATTTGATTTCAGTAGAGCTCTAAAAGAGTGTACTATTGAAGTGTTAGGAAAATATTGACCCATGACTGTTTCCTCCTCCCCCTCCTTCTTTTCTTCTCTCCCTTTCTTTCAGTGACAAAGTGTGAAGTCCCCTTAAAATATAATCCTAGCAGTTTCTGTCCTTAAAGTTTACATGGCCAACAAATTATAAAATTCTCTTTTTATCTAGTGATATTGGAATGGTGAATGAAGGTGCTGAAGGAATAAATAAAATCATTACAGAATAAGCAGGTTGGAAGATATTAAATAGATGAAATTTATCACCTTGTGTATTTTTTATTTAAAAAATTATAAAACAGAACTGGTGGTTGTCAATAGTTTTAATTCTTCACTAACAATTAAAAGTACATGTGGCCACATCAGTCCTTTGCTATGCAGAAAGTACAATGTAAAAGATGTTGTAGGTATAAGCCTGTTTGATAATGATTGTTACATCCCTTGACTTATTAATTCTCCTAATTTACTCATGATGCAATGCTCCTCCGGCGAGTAAATATGTTACGTGCAAAGTTATTCCTTCCCTCCCAATTCTGACGGACAGCATGAAACCTGGCTATGATGTGTGGCGTGTGATGTGATCTGAAGTTTTAACATAGCTTTAACAATTTTTCAGTCATATTTCTACGATATCTGCATTGTGGGAGTTTATAGTGATGTTTAGCTCTAAGGCATCATGCTTCAGACATAATGTCGCACCGAGTCACATTATCCTGCCACTAGGCCGACCTGTCCTAACAGTAACCTATTTATGCTGAGCGCCACTCGAGACAGCTATTACTTGCATTTGTGCAAGTCTTTCTTATGACTCGGTCGGGGATAGAACCCGCGACCTCCTTCTTCTGACGCAGACGCTCTAACCACTAGGCCATGTTTGGATTTGTTTATCCAGAGAAACCAGGAACGTTCATTATGCTGGTTGTACATGCAGGGTAATATAATTAACTTTCTTTTAAACAAAATAATATGTAAAGAAAACAAAATTCGTTATTGTACATATTCTCGGTAGCATCAGTTTAAAGTTAAAGCTGCTTTGATATTGACCTTAAATTACTCCATCAGGTTTAAAGTCTTAATCTTCCCGCACTGTTACAGTTTGCTTAAATGTACAGCCATATTTTGAGGCTTTAAGTCTATTTTCAAATATCAGACATTAACAATTGAAATGTCTCATAAAGTTCATATTCATGTGACGTTTTATGATAAAGATCTTTGCTGTGACCAATATCCAGTGAAATATCATAGGTTTCATCAGAAAGAATCGCTGATTTCAACATTTTCTAAGCGAACTTTATATAAGTTGAGTGCATACTTGGATTAGAACAGTATGACAGCTTGATGCACCGTTATTTTCCGAAATAATACTGAATGATTAGCATTTAATAAGGCAGTGCTACTCGCTTATGTCAACATGGTAGTGCCCGAGGAAAACGTTTTGACATAAGCGGATGTCGAGATAAGTGTTTCAGGGGGGGGATGAGGTATATGAAAGATACAAGTTAAACCAGAGGAGACTGTACTTTTATCAATGAAGTACGACGAAATTTCTGACATGAAATCATCTTCATGGTATTATAATATTATATTATTATAATACGCTTAGAGCGATTTCATGTCTTATTCTCAAGTATCATGTAAACAGAACTCAATACTGAAACTAACAAACTTTTGTTTTAGTAAAATACAACACAAATCGATGCTGGCGTTTCCAAAGTGTTAGTGTGCAGGACATATCAGCTTGAATTCCAAGTAAGACATTTTTTTAATAAAAGGACATAATCATTAGCTGTTTTGGGAATGTCACAATATGCCAGATTCAGAAAAGTACCAGTTTATGGTAGCAATAAAGAACTTAAAGGGACGTTACTGCTATATTTTTTCTATTATGATTTTATATTTTGTGTAATCACACCTACTCTGTTAAAATATTTGACATTTCACATTGTATACAGATGTTTGTTGTAATTGTATGCTATAACACTAAGTGGTCCATATTGTGTTGTCTGTTACAATTTAGCAAAAACAATATAGTGCGCTCTACTTACTTCATTTATTATCTTTCCTGTTAACATATGTTTACTTTTTCCCCATTATTGTCCACGAGAGGCCTTATCGGAAAGTATTTAGATGATTTACCATGATATACATATCATCCATGTAACGTTGACTTCAAGTTCACCTAACGTTGATCCATACTCTAAATTTTCAAAATGACAGTATATCGCACAATGACCTAATGATGGGACTTCTTTGTCAGTTTTACGCTTTAAAATATACCTGCTTGACAATAAAATCTACATTACTTGATGTTTTATTTTTCAAATTTATTCAAGTAGATCTGCATTAATGGCTGTTCCATTTATACATACATGGAACCCACGAAAGGCAGTCTTTAAAAAATATATGCCAGGGTACTTTGATTTCACAATGTTTATATTAAAATGATAACAAAATTTCAATTGCATCTATGGGTTGGTACCACACTTTCAAAATGCTTTCCCTGGGTCCCATGTATTTTTTAATGGAACAGCCCTAAATATAATTATATTGTAATGACACAGAATGCATTTTGGCACTTAAGTGATGGTCATTTATCTACAAATCGATTATTGTCCTTGTTATTGTTGTGAAGTTCGTTCTTGTTCTGTATATTCTTGAGATATTCCATCTTTTTGTTTTACATAAATGTATCGTCATTTTATGAAAAATTATTGAATCAGACTTAAGCTGTCTACTTCATCTACGTCCTACACAAAACAAAAAGAAATGCTCTAAAGATGACATTCCAAGTACAAAGGTTTGAGCATGTCTGCTGAACAAAGAGAAACATATTTCATATAATTTAATAAATATAACCCTGAAAAGAAAGAAAAACAAAAGAGACATATACATAAATATTTAAGCAGATAATCAATTAATGAGGGAGATAAAAGAGATAATCATATCAACTTGGGGTTTTCACTAAAATAGTTTTAGCATTTAAATTTGATCTTACTTGATAAAGATTAGACGTGATGTCCGATATGAGCACAACTGTAGCCATTTGGAAAATTTTCTTATTACTGCTCTTCAATGGATGCTCACATTAGCATTGATTTTTCACTAGAATATTTCTTATGATGTCTATTTGGTACAAAATGAAACTTGTAATAAGCTAGCTTCCTATATTGCCCCACAGTGGCCATCTTCGGTATCTTGTTATCTCTTCTGCTGCTACACGAATGGCCATATTGGCTTTGATGTCTGGCTGGTTCTAACAACAAAGGAAGTGATCTGCCAATCATTATGACCGTCATGTTAAACAAAATATTGTTATTTCATATCTGTTTGAATCGGAATAGTGGATGTACACACAAGACTTCGGTCCAGTTGGTGTTATATGAAAATGTTGCCAATTTGCTGTCCAGTATGGCTACTACAGCAGCATCTTGAAAATCAAAAGTTTTATTCGAAAATATTGTTATGTCTATTCCTCTCTAAATTGATGGCTATATAAATTTGTAGACTTCCTATGATACATTGTTGGTCCAAATTCTACATAGTGCCAATCGTACATTAATTATGACTGCGATGATGACTGTCGTAAAAGTTTGTGTAGTTATTACTTCTTCTGATCATTATGACGTGGTATTCACTAAATGACTTCAAATGATGTATGATTTTCTTAAATGAAAACGGTTCCAAACTGATATTCATTATGTGCACCACAACAGTTAATTTTGAAACTTTTTTATCGCTAAGGAATATCAGAGATGATTTCGCCAATAGACTTAAAAGGTTGAACTGGTTTGGTCTTGCATTCTTGAAAAGTCTTTTTGCCCAGAAGAGCTTTGTCCCCTTCTCAGGAATCTTCTTTTCTTTCCTGTAATCTTAGTAGACTCTTCGATGAAATGATTAGACGAATACCACATGAATACATAAACATCTCCATAAACAGAATATATTCAATGCATATATCGCCATGAAAGAAAAGGTATGTACATATGTGGACGAAAAGAAAACTAGTATCACACCAGCACACGTCCCTGCTTTAAAAACATAATTATTTCAACTGCACACTTGCAAATAATATACAAACACAAACATACACCACTATATGAACTTGATCAACTCAAAACTAATCATGAAGGTGGTGACCGTGTAATACAACAGTTCCTTTCTTTGTGTTTTGAATGCATGCATTTTTACGATCTATGTGTAGTACTAGTCACTTATATGGGCAAGCGTGTTGCACCTTGCATTCCATACATATATTACACTGTGTATTCCAAACTCCACATTTTGGGCAACATGCCATTTTAAAGGGATACGGGCATATTTTAGTAAATAATACAAGACTGCTTACTTTGTTCTTAGTTGTATATACAAATTGTTTAGACAAATATAAAATTTAAATGTTTTTTTTTCTAGCTTTTAGAGAAGCCATGCACTTCCAATTACAACTTGAAGAATTTGGGTTCATATTTTGTTGGATGTTTTATAGTTACATCATCATGTTTTTACACTGCGTAAGTTGATAGTGTAAACATGTACTTCATATCCAGCTAAACTATCGTGAGAATAGTGTTCTTTTCTTGTGCTTTCTTTAGTAGGCAATTTTCGCCAACCATAACATTTCTTTTCATTCTAAACTATAGTATATTGAAACTTTTTGTCAATTTGTTTTCTATTGAGCTTTTCCAAATTTGTCACTGACAACTTTATTTGACACCTTTGTTTACTCATTTCATTCTTCATAAGAAATTCGCCCATTCTTTAAAAATAAATTAATGGATACTATAACCCAAAATACCCGATAAATAGCAAATATGATTAGAAATTGTTTGGCATCGACCAGCATGAAAAGTCTTGTCTTCATTGCATTTTGAAAAGACAGCATAATTTCCATAGTTTTCCCCAACTGTTACATCCACTAATATTTGTAACGTATTGATTTTATTTCATTTTTAGGGTTTATTTGCCCTCTTTCTTAATTTAGTGCATATAATGATAAAAATGAACTAATTTCCTGAAGCTTGATTTCCCATTTGTTTATGACCAATAACCAAAGTTTGCTATTTCTGAAAACTGATATGTTAACTTGTAATATAATATTTATTTAAAAAATAAATTCCTTTACTGGTCAGATTTACAAAGTAACACATATGGGAACTACAAAGTACCAATTAGTTTACTTAAATTTAGAAAGCTTATCCCTCCCATATCTTTTTAAAGATCTGAAGGAGTTAGTGGATACTACTGTATTAGATGCTTTCTTGCTAACTGTAGTTCACAAACCAATTAACATGTTTTGATGCCGATTGCTAGCATATCAAGTCAGCATTATGTTCATGTTTATGACTATATAACTCCGAAATAAAGGTAGTATATAGCGAGAACACTGAAGGCTTGATTTATTTAAATGTCAAGAAATAATCAGAAACATATTGCATTACTAAGTGCATATTAGTATGGATATTTTGAGACATCGTGTGTTACAAGATAATTGACTGAAATCAAGAATAATCAACAATATTTCATTCGCAATGAATTTACCCTTACATGCACTTAGAGAACTCCTTTCCACTCCCACTCTTCTTTGTTTATACATCGTGCTCAAACGTGATAAGTTAGAAAGAAACTAATGCCATTAAATGAAACTTTCACTACGGTTTTTAAATTGATAGTCATTGTCAATCTAAATACCCTTTGGGTTTGATTATACTGTAATACATACATTCATTAAAAAATGCAAAGCAACGGCATGGTTTAAATAGTGGTGTTATTTTTATCACTATAATTTGTAATAGACTATTTAAGAGATGGGCATAATATATATTTGAAACAAACAATGATGCATCAGCACTCTGGCTTCCTTCATGTGCATTGGGTTTGAGGCTTGTGACTTTTATGTTCTTATCTTTTATGGTATATACCTTTCAAAGTCCTTTGTAATCCTTACCTTACATCTTAATATAATAAGGCCTAAAGTTATTTGTCAAAATTTGTTTTTTATAATATATTTAGAATTTTTATCTTTACAAGTAGTATTAGTAGCAGATTGCGGACCTGTAGATCCATGTGACCTGACTGTAGGAACCCAACATGCACTCAATATATCAGTCTGCTTTGACACATTATAGGTTGAGTGGCCATAGTGACACACGCACTCATTTACAATATTTACACCTTGCTTTAACCTGCTGTTTATTGTGGCAAGGATTATTTACCGATAGACGTGCCAACAAAACATACACATGAATGACTCATTGCTTGTTCAACAGATCACACATGCAAGCACAATAACTGTCAATATCAGAAGTAGGTAATATTGTGTTTAATGACCTTTCTTTAAGAAAACCATTTGTTAATAACATTTAAAATTTATATTTTACTAGTGAATCTGTGCATCAAATGAATTACGATTCCTATCTCAGTATAACTGTATAAAGGTGAAAAACAGGTTTTTTCGTAACTAAATCCCTATTTATACGTAACTACTCCTTGTATAGAGCAAATATTAAAGATGCAAATGCTACATACCAATCGCTTATAGAGGCACTGATTGTGTTCATTGGTATTCTAAAGCCGATATATATATATATAGACATATATATATATAGACATATATATATATATATATATATATATATATATATATATATATATATATATATATATATATATATATATATATATATATATATATATATATATATATATATATATATATATTGTGAAGAAAAACAGAAGATATTAATATTTGTGACAATGATCATTTAACTCGTAAGTGCAGAACATTACTCGCGATGTGTGCAATTCAGATTTCATATATCCAAACTTTATTCCTTTGTTTATACACAGCTTGTATGGGCACGACTGTCATTTATTTTTCAAGATTCTTCTAACAACTATCCGAATAAGGAGATAAAAAATAATATATAATACTAGAAAGAAATATATTTCTCTTTCCATGGTTTTAAAAGTTGATAAGTTCATAAAAATGGCAATGAAATTCCGATACAAATAAGGATTAGAATGATGAAAATAGTTTTGCATATCTGCCAGACTCTTTAGTAGATCAGTCTGGAGATGTAGCATTTACAGGCAAGAATTTTACCAACCTGCAGATTTTGTAGAAACTACAGACTCAAAAAGCCATCTAGTTCTAAGATGTGCTAATACGGTAACAGACATATACAATTACAAAAGAGGTAAGAGAAATATGGAGTGAGGTTGGAAGCTAAGCAACTATCATACAGAAACGACATTATAGCTAAGAATTTATAGTTTGAAATAATATATTTCATCACTGAAATAATGAAAACACTAAGACAGGATACATATTAAACTTAATTGAATAGCTCCTTGAAACTAAGACTAGTCATAACATTAATAAGAACAAACAGTACAAACACCGTGACACGGAGTTTGGTCTTAATGATTAAGGAGCAAGTGACGGTAACATGCATAAGCTACATGGCTTACGTGAGGTAGCAAAAATCGTACCGGTTGTCCCCAAATATAAGGTCAATTTAAATAACATTACAACATAAATACTGTGGCAAATATATATTTTACCAAAATTTCGAGGTATAATACGCAAAACATACATACACCCAGCAATAAAATATATTTAGTTTTCTTTCGTGTTAATTTTATTCTCTCAATTTTCTCCCCTTCCTTCATCTGCCTCACACACATCATGACCAAGACTTAAGGCATGGGAATGAAGGAATTAGCCTCTATTAAGGAAACGTGTCAATCACAAGAGTCACCTGTCATCGTTACATGCTAATACCGGACCTGCCTAGCTGAAATTATATGAATTTTATTGAATAGGAAAATTAGAAAATTGCACTTACGATGAAGTCAGATGTATGTCATGATGATAATAGATCCTCGTTGAATTTTGCGAATCAAAAATATTATTCCAGTTGTAGAATTCCAAATAATTTCCACTAAATGTCTTTGTCCAAGACTTTGATGAGGAAGCACTTTTTCCAGAGAACATAAATTATTCTTGAATACCAAATTACTAAGAAATGGATTCAGCAAAATATCTCTGAGCACTTAAGGTATTTTTTTACGAATAAATAGATTTAATACAAATTGGCTGTTTTAAGACTGATTTTTAGATCACTTAGTATTTCACGTGACAAGCTACCCGAGTTCCAACTTGAGGATTGTAATAAAACAAATACCATTTGTCACGTATCTTAGAATATCCCTATCTAAAATGAAAATCTCACGCTAGATATTAACAATAAAAAAACAACTTTTTTACACGTGGACCTCAAAATGACCTTGGAAAACGCCAATCATTATCACTCGATGTTTACAAACTCCATTGATCTAAAATAATGATAATGTAAAACCTTTTGCATTCTATACAAACTCAATTTACTGGAAGAAATATTGAATCCCGTGAAAATAATCATTAGTGGAGGATCGAAAAAGTCTGTTCTTACATAACAAAATCTCTCAAAACTCGTGCACGTGTTCAGCGTTGTCTATGCTTAAATTAATGCAATGACTACTAACTTCTATAAATACCAAAACCCTCGTGACTTCACTTGCTATGATGCAAAAGTTTATGACAGTTATCTAAAAGGTTAGGTACTTTGTATATTTCATAGGGTACATGTGCTTAGGCAACGTTTTCATAATTATATTACATATTTTAAACAGATAAATTGAAGCAGTCATGGAAGAGTTATTTAGGATGGGGAAGCATATAAAAAAAACATTATAATACAACCATGATGATCTTAAATGATTTTTCTTGAATAGATAAGGATTCAATCAGAAACGACAGTTGATCACTGAAAAATTAGGCTTTACATTCTCAAATTACCTGTGCAAGAACGTTAAGTTATTTTCAAAGTCAAAACGTTTTAGAATTCTACTAAGTTTAATTTTAATAATGATAGAATCGACTAACATGCGGAACTATCTTCTGCTGGGTTACTGGTCATGTCTGGCACGTTTAGGCGATCTAGTTGTACTATTAATATTATGCTTGATTTATGAATTTTCTACTTTTGCATGAGATTTTTCTTCACAAAGTTTCACAAATAACGGGCCAAGAAGGCAAAGGAGAATAAAATAAACTTAAATTAAAATAAAAACCCCAAACGAAATAAAAGCAAAACAAATAGACAAACAAAAGACAAACACCCCATGCCCAGAAATAAGAAAGAATAACTGAATAAAAGAAGCGACGATTTAAGATACTAAATACACGAACTTAGCAAATAAAAACTTTGCAATAATATCAGCATTTGTGGATACAGGATTCTATGAGTAGGCTAATATAAGTAATATAGATAATAACGTAATGGGTGGAAAAGAGTTAAAGGTAGACCTGAGACCCCATGATCACACGTAGAAAATATCAGTATGGTGATTTATTGAATATCAGAAAAAATCGACACGATGTGATGAACGGTTATAAGAATGTTTAGTATCTAAATGAACATGCCAAAATACCCCACCGTTCTAGTGATGTACAGCTTTGATATTTTCATTGTTTAGAGTCCGTATGGAGCCGCAAGAGGAACCCACATAAAACATCATTATTCGACTGATCTCGAGTGTAAAGCTTCATGAGAAAGCACGAAAGCACAGATAACAACTTCCTAACAATTACAAAAGTGACGATAAAGGAAGAGTTTGGTTATAGTCCCTACATTGATCACATAGTTTTTTTTAGTTACATTCCCCACGTGGATGGATATGCAAGGTGTAACGGTGTTTATCCAACAAATACATTAAATACGTTATAGTATAATCATCGCGTATAATGTAAAACGTATTTTCTTTTATTATCTTGCAAAGAATTCACTTCTCTTATTTCATCACAGATTTTTTCTGCATGTGCTCTTTGTTAGATATAATAGTTATGAATTTATATTTGCCTATTTGTTCAATGGCCCGGCATAAATGGCATTAAATCAGCCTACACATAGTTGTTATTTGGCTGCTTTAAAATCTGTTTTGGGCCAATACTTCCCCTGTCAGTACCAGGGTCTGAACGTGCTTTTTTAACAGGATTATCATTTTCCTTCTAAAAGGCTTTCATAGTGAGTTGTTAAGACATCCTCACCATACATTTGTTTCACTTGCTCCACCCTTTTTATGAAAATATTTCCTGGTTTGAAATGAAAGTGTTTCTTAAAATAACCTTATACTTATGCCATGTTTTACATAGCAGTTTACAATTTGAATATCAAATCTGGAGTGCAGTATCTGTCTTGTAATTTTAATATTATGGTTTGTATTGTTACTTAGAATCAAGGGAATATGGCATTATCGGACATTGTATACCTATTTGCTTTGACGTTTGGATGCAGACCGGTATATTTCTAAACTTCTCATGTTACAAACTATGTAAAATAAACTGAACCTATTAGCTGCCATAAACACTAATTAAAATACTTGATTCAAGAAAACAAAAGCTCTAACTGAAAACATTTGTATCATCTAAAATATCACCTATACACCAGAGTTAATAAAATCAAGGATATGTAATTTGCTACCTCTTGATACATAATGCCCTTGACAGACATGCACCGAAAGAAGAAACTCGAGACAGTACTGTGTTCACTTTATTTATTTAGTTATCTACTTCTAATAATGTATGAAGATGGTAAAATGTTCATGCAATGCTACATGCCTTCTTATCACATATCGGCATGACATACGTGTCGAGTCATGAAATCAATGGCAATTCTATGTAGCTGTGTCATATTCTTGTAAAATGCTGAGTCAGCATCATTAAGTTATTAGTTGGTCTTGCATTTG
>JAEAOA010000478.1:0-28443 GCA_016746295.1 Potamilus streckersoni
ATTTCCACCTTGTTAACTGAAACGTTCTAACACAGTTTAATTTTCATCCTGTTATCTTGTGGTAAAACCCGTTTGCCGTCTTTAGAATAATTGTATTCCACACATGCGCTGTTCTAACAAATTAATCACCTCTGTGTAAAGAGCTTATCACATTCCAACACCTGTTGTTTTGTTTGGTTACAAAATACCTGTTTACAGGTAGTAGTAGGGGAAAAAAAAGAGGTGGGGGAGGGTGAGTCAAAACCCTGTTTTATTTTGGATAAAAAGGGGGTGGGGTGGGGGATAATTTAGGACTATAATTTATACTTGTTTGGAGGGTAAAAAAACAAAGTGAGTTGAAAACCTGGTTTTCTAATACTACTATATGAGCATAGCTGGTTAAAGTACAAAGACCACAGTTCGAAGTTCTTTTTTGGTGGCAGTGGCTTAGACGCAGGGGGCATTGGCAGACGACGTTTACGCTAAAATAAAGAAACTTATCGTAATTTAAACTTTCAAATGATTTGTCTACGTATTTCTTTGCATCACTGCATCTTGCAAGATCTCCATATGTACGTATCATTCACTAATCCAATGAAAACAATACTAGTGCTAGTATTATAATTTTGTGAAATCTCATAGATATTTATCAATCCAATCTCGTTCAACTATAAGTCATTGAAATGATACACGTGTCATTAAATTGTTTAACTGTTTGTTTTCTTTAGAAACATGCCTTATTTAAAATAAAGCAATAATAAATAATACTTATTTGATGCCAATAACTGTTGTTGACTAAATCATTGATAATTAAAATGAAATAGATTTAAAAACTCAATGTCTAGAAACCTATGATTATCAGGTGATATCTTTTGCCGACAAGAGTCCATTGATTTATTAGGTAAAAGTGATTCGAATATAAATTTTGGGCAAATATAAACATTGTATTGTTATTCTTCTTCCAGCATAACGTAAGTTACATTTAAACAAAAAAAAAACTTTCATTTTCTTCAGTTAAGTTTGTTGAGTCTCTATGGTCACAAACTATGTAACTGAAAGAAACAAAACCAACACGTTTCTTAAACGTAACAAATAATTTAATTATCCTATTTATTTATGAAAATGTGAGAGGTACTTACAGTATCATGAAATGAATGCAAACTACTAATGAACGAGTTTTATTAAAGTCTAAGAGAATGAAATCTTCAGTATATACATTAGAACCATGAATGTACTCGTCCGCCAAGAATCGTGTCTAGAATTCCTATGAAAAATTCACAATAGTTCCAGGAAAATATTATAGTCCCAAATAATGAGCACTTTCTAATTCCATTTAAAAGTCAAAACAATTTCCTCTCAAATACTAAGTGCAACATAATCCACGTCTGCAAACCTGATTTTATAACAGCAGTAAAAGAAATAAGAATGAGCATAGAATACAAATGTATCAGATTGCTCAGGTATCCTATAGGCAACATCTATTACTATATTTCACACCATGCTCTCATATGATGTACGATACTACGCATTCTAATTTTTCACAATACTTATTCGTCTGACCTAACATATCCAATAAGAATAAACTTAATTGTTCTAAAATACCACCTGACCGATCTGTCCAGTGAAAAATGGTTGAGTCTCGTAAACATGTTTACTAATAATGATATTATTAGTAACGGTCAAAACATACGTTAGCATCTATTTACAAGTCCTATGTAATTTTACGCTTTTACTATGCCAAAAACAGGCACAATCTATCTAAAGATATAACTGTACAATGTACAACCATGAATACAAATTATAAATATCATATAAATCAAGTACGTGAGTTACAAAAAAATAGTTTTACATAATAATTTATAAATATTTAAACACTTACTAAAGGTCATTTATTGCACATAATGGATTTTTTTTGCGGCCGACAATTAGCATAGTAATTTTAACATTTTTAATAATTTATTGATATCACATGAAAATCTTCGTTCGTATATTTCTCTCATTTTTGTAGGAACCTTTGGGACCTATATGTTAGTAGTTACTAATAATTGTCAGTTAGTGAAATTAGTTATTCCTTAAATAAACAGATTTTGGATAAGAACTTGCAAAATAAACGCTAATAATTCTATGCAACTATTATCTCACTTACTGTATGCTTCATTAGGAAAAGAACATTAGAACAATAGATCGTTAGTTCTCCTCTGATATTTCATAATGTTTTAATACAACTAATCACTCTCCTCTATTTTATTTCATTCCAATAGATATTGTGAATGGACATATAAATAGACTGATAAAGAACGTTATTGGATTCATAAAGGTACACTGCATCCTAACGGCCTTAATAAAACATAAAAATTAATACATAAATTGATATGTTGTATATCTATTATATAAAAGAGTTGCTTACATCACTGTCTCTTTTTTGTTATGTTACTTATCTGAATTGATTAGATACTCAAACAATGCTTGATATCTCATCACAAATAAATAAATGTGTTGAATATATGTAGAACTTTATAAAGAACTTTTAATGAGGTAAATAATTTCAATGCACCAAATGTGACTCGAACGTTTATCTCCGCACGCCTGAAGAATGAAACACAATTTGGTAAAATTTTATATTTCAAATATCCAAAATGAAATGATAACAATATAATTTAACACGCATATACACAAATAATTTTTACACTTTCGTTCAGCATGTTCCTCTAGATTTATTAAGTACAAGTATGTGAGTACCTTCTAACATGTATACCGAGAGTTGTTGCAATGGTACTGTCTTTATCTGCACTTACGAAATACTCTTAAATTCTACACTGATTCTTACATATACCTATTCTCATGCTTATTCCGTGATTTTCTGCTTTTCAGACTTGTTCTGCCTTTATTCCAAGTCCTAATATCTTGCAAAAAGTCTGCAACGTATTGCTGTTTGTAATGCGTTGTATCGACATATGTGTAAAATTTTGCCATAAGCTTTGGATTGAATATGAACTTTCTATAATGCTACCTTAGAAAAATGAAAGTTTCTCAACGGAACTAACGCTTTTTGTATGTTATTAACTAAAGGTAATGTTTTATATTTAATTAGATACAAAATTGTATTTTGCGTGCTAATGTACTAAAAAAGTGGAGTTAACAATTTTGCTGAGTTCAAGTTTTAAATAATTGAACATACTGAATACTAAGTTATCTGTTTCCAACAGTACTGTGAATGCAAGTGTTTGAAAATAAATGTTACCAGTCTAGTTTAACGCTTTCTTTAGCTGATGACTTTACTCTTCTTTCTATCCGCGAGTGTATTCCTGTTCAGGACTCGTCGAAGCGAGGTAATAACGATTGCACACAGAGTGGTTCATGCGAGAAAATCTCCAGGGATGCTTATTCGTCCCAAAATTAAAGTCGTTGGAACCATAGGCGAACATTTACCTAATCTTTACGAATCAAATAAGTTGTCTGTGTCATGTCTTTCATTTGCGTTAGAGCCCAGTGTGTGTACCTGTACACGAGGTAGTGTACAGGGTTTTATTTTCTCAAGCACTTTTCAAACTCGGTTGTGGTATTCATGTTCTCTTCGATGGCAATCGAGTAGGATTTCTGAATTGTGGTTAGACTACTTTGCGTTACCGCCAGAATTTTCGACGGAGCAAGTAGTTGCGCATGCAGTCAAAATAATAGCTCCTAATTCAAATCTGGCCTATCATAATGGGGATGTTGCTTTGGTCCCAGTTTCAGCAACATCAAAGCCAACAGTTGCTGCTGCGTAAAATTCACAATTAAGATCAACGATAACACACATACGTTTATATTGCACAATAAAGTATAGTCCTCGCGTTTTAGTGGAAAGGCAAAGTTGCCTTTAAGAGTTAGATAACCGGACAAGTCATCCCAATATTGACCGGCCAAATACGTGTTGTGGCAGAATTACCGATTAATGATTTGATCTCAAGGTACCCTATGAAATTCACTATTCAGATATATTCCACGCGAATTAATACATACTGGGACATAAAAATTCGCCTTAATCGTGGTATATGATGCCATCAAATGTTAGGAAGCCGAGACGCTGATATTCAACAAATGCCACAAATGCGTTCTAAATATTTATGAAAGTTGACGGGTATGATGTTTGCGTTTTCAACACGTGGTAAACAATTTCTCAGCTCCTGATATGTTGCTGGCAAAAAAACATATGAATGTTAGTCGTGGATATTCATTTGAAAATTACAAGCAAAACATTGTGGAACGATTTCACCATATACTTAGGAAATGAGTATTCTGGCATTAATACTTGCATGCACTAGTTGTTCACATGTTCTTACAACGACTCACCTAGACATACAGCAAGGAACAGCAAGTTCGACAAACAAAAATTGGTCAATGTTAGTGAGGGGTTTTAGGTCGATCTTGGTTTTCAACAGCAGCACACTCTAAGCTAAACCATAGATGAGTATGAGCGGTCTTGAGATTATCCACAAGCAGAAACACATCAATGTACAGTAAAATACCGTGGTAATCACGTTATTGTTCTTATGTTGTCAACAGCCAGGCATTGTGCAACAAATTATATTTTTTGGATACACTGCATCG
Organism: Potamilus streckersoni; assembly: GCA_016746295.1. NCBI lineage: Eukaryota > Metazoa > Mollusca > Bivalvia > Unionida > Unionidae > Potamilus > Potamilus streckersoni. Next base: position 4,570 of record JAEAOA010000478.1, read on the forward strand.
AAAGGTAGTGATAAATAAAATTCCAAAATCGGTGGCAGCATAGTTTCTGAAAACTCTCCGTGTGACTCATGTACACGAAGATGTAGATTCTTTTGCGTGCAAATAACCACAGAAAGTTCCGCTCTACCACTGCAACAACGTATTTTCAAGTGATATAGTGCGATAGTTGCCGTCTGCCGACATGTTGCTGACACTTTTATCCAGGCGAGAATTGAAAAACTTAAGAGAGTCAAAACATTGCAGTGGAGTCATCTAGAACGTTGCGAATGATGTTGGAAATGGCACTTGTGAATTCGCTGCGACTGCTTGCATGATTAAGAACATCATGAAGCACAACGGAATTGTGATTTTGCCTGTGTACATTCTCAGCTGCACGTTACTCTCACCTTATGCGAGTCATATCTGCGTGTTAGTCATTTGGCAGTGATAAAGAACATTTTCATTAGTGAAGAAGAACCTTCGAGCATCTAAACCCTGCGGAGAACTCGATTTCCACATAGGGTGTCAAAATGATGTCTGTATGTATTGTAGGTGCCTCTTTTTTACACAACCTAAATCGAGTTTAGGAATAATTCTACAGCGGTCTCATCGCGGCAAGCCTTCTACAGCTCACTTGCTCCATAGCACCGGACTACAGTGTATATTGAACTTTCTTCAAATCGCCACGGTAAATTTCAGAATGCTCTTGCCAGACACTGGTATTATCGTACGTTACAGCTTCACTTTGAGCTTCGCAGTAAACGTCGTGGCTGTCAAGCAAATATTGAAATATTGAGCGACGAATACATGTAGGCAAAGTCCACAGGGAAACTTTCTTCGCTTGTCATCGTTGTACTGGTACACCATTTGGAGAACACCTTTTATCTACACGTAATTGTTCCGGGCACTTTTGCTCAACAGTAACAAGGCAACATTAGTATGAACTGGATAAAGTCTACTAGTATGACCAAACGAAATAAGGGCGACGCCAGAGTTAAGTCCTTCACACGTTTTGATGTCAGTAGGCAGTACAGGGAAATAGTGTTTTCGCATTTGAGTTCACTCATGTGCTATTTGTTTTTATGCTAATCTATATCCTCGTATACTGAATAAAGCGCGAATAAAATCGAGGTTTTAACCCATGTTTTGGTGGGTTGCACGAAGGTAATGGAATATGATTTGACACACGTAAAGGCTTGTAAAAGGAAACCTAAACTTTAATTTCTTTGCATCGGAAAAGAGGCCTTCCTAAACCTACTGTGTTTTTATTGATGCAAAACCTTTACCAATTTCATCTTTGATGATCAGCGTGTCATCGGTGGTTCACGATTATAAGGGCATCACTAACGAAAAATATTTGTGATATTATAGGTAGCAACCGTCTTGCTTTGATGAATAACCAAGCACCGTAAATTCAGCACTGATAGAAATATTACATTTTGCCGTGAACGTGTGTGACGTTAATTACTTAACACGCGCTACAAGATTGAGATGATACCATGAACAAAATTTATAACGTCTTTTGCTATTTTATGTAAGTATGACGATTGGAGGGTAATCTTTTAAATTTCTAGCCCGCTTGTGCAATTTAAACTTGCACACTTGGGTCACTTGACAACCATACACGACAACCTCGGGTGTTATAAAAAAGCAATGTTATGGCAGAGGTTTACCGCACACGCGACCAAATGTGCGTTTTGGGTCGCGAAGTGATTTTACTATGTTGCGGGGCTGTCGCACGGATTTGCTTTATAATCGGACGCAGCTTAACTGTATGAAGTACAAAGATATATATATATATATATATATATATATATATATATATATATATATATATATATATATATATATATATATATATATATATATATATATATATATATATATATACTTCTTGCAGGATCTCTAGTATTTCCTTGCAGTAGGCATACTAATAAGAATATATTTGCCTAAATGTTAATCAACCAATGAAAATATGTAATATTATTTTACTTTATAAGGATCCAAACCAAAAAATTGCTTCGATCTTTGATATTATTTAATTGTCTTCTGTGTCTTTTTCGCTAGAAGAACGTTGGCAGCATCCTTAGAGGTTTCGTCAACGGCATGTTCTTTATCATAGGAAATTCTCATATTTGAGATGGTGAGAATTGGCTGTGTGCACGATAATATTCAGCCACGGAGCCACACGACCGAAACAGCTGATCTAATGACTTTTGATGCATGAGCCGAATTTGGGGCATGGTAGAGAGCATGCAACGCAACTGAATATGTTTCATAGTGTTCGTAATGGCATGTTCGATATGTTTCTGTGTCCCAAGACACACACTTTTTCCTGTTCCATTACAGTTGACATATATTAAGAGGATTTTTTTTCTTTAATATGAGATGCTTGTTATTTATCATTGATTCATGGTGTATGCAATCGAAATCAACTATTTATCAGATTGTGCAATACCGGATCGTACAAAAGTCATCTGGGATAGAAAACTTTGCACCCACTTTGCACCCACGATGGTAATTCTGATTGGCTAAGTACCGTCTCATAAACAAAATACCTGGTTACGTTGACTCACAGCAGATTTGCATTAAATCGCTCCAAATATTGTTTGTTTAAGCGGGTATTTGGTGAAATCACTGTTCACCTACAGTTGCGATTGTCCATTACACAAATGGTTTTCCCGTCAGCTTTATTCAAACCTAGAATGGCTCTATCAAGCTGTTATGACGCGATCTCAAATAAGGACGCCTAAGCATTTAACAGGTAGATGAAAAGAGCAAATATACAAACCCATAACCGTTAATAAAGCCAATTAGATGCTGATGTTGTGGAAACGAATCTAGTTTGTATTTATCATCTGTGATCTACTATTGTACAATGCAATAATATACGATAATGTAATTTATTTTTGTTTTCTCTAGTGCAAACACTTTCATGGTCAAGACTAACATGTAATATGACAATTCGGTTCCATAAATCATTAAATTGGCATGTCCAAAAGAATTTAATTTCAATTCATTTTACACTGAATGTGGCTAAATGTGATTGTTAAGAATCTAATCTGAGTACCATTTGACTTTTATTTGCGAATTAAAGGCATACAAACCAAATAATTCTCAAATTAATCTGCTACGTACAATAACATTAAAATCATGCCAATGGACTTAAATCCCAAAGTCGATATATCTGCTATAATAGAAGGTGGAGACTCTCATTCCTAGGCCAGTCAAATGGTGATAAATATAACATGATAAATTATCATACACTTGGTCCATAGTGCAGTATAGGACATATGCATGTATTGCTTATTTGTTTTATTTGAGTGTATACACTATGAGAGCGTATGATGAGCTTGGTCTGTGGAGTAGAATTGAACAGAGAATTTAGAGGGCACTTGAGCAGTCTATTTGTATACAATCTGCGGCATTTTGGAGTATGTGATATTGTTTGATGACTCATTTCCATTCTCTAATTAATGTAATATAACAATTATGATTTATTATAGCATTGCGTTTCATGTGCTACTTCATTATGAGTTCGATCTAAATTAGTTTGCTGCTTTGGTTGGTACTAATTCACAGGGTAAGAAAACGGAATTACACAATCGTTTGGTATCAGATATTGTTAGTATTGTGGAATCACCCTTGCGTAGCCTAACATTTCTTGATCGCTATAAATCGTAAAAGGAATTCCATTTAGAACTTTGCTGTACGACGACATCCATTCAGTTTGACCCATATAATAGTTTTAGTCACATCTATCAAATTTTCAATTTCCTGAGGCATATTTCTAAGGAAGGAATCAAGATTTGTTAGACTCGACTCATCATCTATAACAGTAAGTCCGTAGGTTAGTAGAACACCATAAACGTAAAACTAAATTCATGTTACCACTAAGAAGTGACATCAATTCCTTTCAAAATGGTAATAATGCATTTACCTCTATATATCACTTTTACTTACATATATGCAACAACAGACTGTTGTGAGACACCTGGAGCTTTGACAGTACACACTAAGTAAAACACATTCCAGGAACAAATCAGGGTTTGAGACTACAACAGTTTTTCTATTAATTGAGAAGACAGTCTAGCCCAGCTTGCGTTATTGTGTGATTGAAAATCGCCTTGATTAATGTACACATAATTTCTTTAAATTACGCGACGATGCATTGACTCCACCCATGATAGACATCTGGTATATTTTCCAGATTATCCACTGGAATGAAATTTGTTCTGTGTCTAAGAACATGCTGAAACATTTTAGCATGGCTGACAATGAAACCAGTTGATGTAAGTATGTATTGAGACAAGCTCAACCTGCTCCAACTGTATCTGAATCTTCCTTTGATTGCTTGGTTGACTACGTCTATTACTACAAAGAAATGTTTGATCATTATAGGGCTAATGATAGAAAGCTACGATAAACGAGAATTATATTCCAATCTAGCTCAACGTGATAAAATGCGCAAAAAATTAAGACGTCCCTACGATTTCATAGTTGCATCCAGAAGATTATTTGTGATAAACGTCAGCGGGAATTGTTTAAACTACATAAGAAATAGTGTCCAGAAAGATTTGTTCCGTTTTTATATCCCAAACCCAACGACCTACTTTGATATTCGTCGTCAGAACATCTAGGTTGACATGATTGGCTCCACAGAACAACAACGATTAATATATTTAGCTGGATCGCGACTCAAGCGCTTGACTCCGCTAGGTAGAATAATTTATATTGTCCATAAAACAAAGCAGTGGCTATCGCAAATTCCATTGACTGATACGATAAGAAACAAGTCCATTCGACACGATGATCTATTGCTTGCACGCAAATACGTCAAAGTCAATCAAATCGCTGAGTAACAACACAAACAGCACAATCGCGTGGATGTCAAATTGAAATTTTATTTGAATGTTCACCCAACGATCGTCGACAATGTACTATAGATCGAAATGATAATCAGCGTGATACCATACGAAGCAATGTTGTTTATACATGTTTTTAACGAAATCGTGGTAGAGATGCTGATAAATTTGCTTTATATTTTCAGAAATTACATATTTTTATTCGCGTATAAATCCAAGTTGTAGAACAGATGAATCTTGTTTATAAACGGTTGCTTAATTTGTGGATCCTACTACGCTTGAAATTATGTCCGAGGTAGCGCTCTAGATGGGATTGGTTGCTCTTTATGACTACCTTCCAATTCACCAGTTCATATTGATGCGTGTCTATTACACGATTGGCTTTCACAAGCTTGTTATATGTAAGTCGTTGTCAAGCCATCATTATCTGCTTTCCAATTGCGGTGGCGATTTTCATTGCAATAGCGCATGTGACCTCGATGCTTAACGCGACAACAACAACAGACAGTTTGAATACCCATTCTCAGGATCTTAACAAGCGATATTTGTTTGACTATCTGGTGCTTCACCGGTGTGTGGTTGATTTTCTTCATCGAGTCGGCCATCAGGTTGGATTCTAGGACCGCAATAAGTATTTCGTGGAAGATGTTGTTCACCAGACTATTTTGTTACTAGTATCCCTGGCAGTTTACCAAACATCGATTCCAAATCCGTATGTCAAATTTGAACCGTCTGTGCGCTGATAAATTTTTAAATTGTTATGCACAATAATATTCATATTTACATTTGATTGAGTGTCTGTGACTTGCGTCATCGCCAAGAATGGATTATAAGTCTTCATGATGCAATATGAATTTATATTCTAGTTGTATAATGCCAGACTAGAACATGGAAGTTATTGAATTTCTGCGACACGAGAACGATAAATAGTCAAGAGTCACTGAGTGCTACCAAATTCGATAAAGCAATAATTATTGAATCTGGTAAAACTCAACTGTTGCTAATCCTGCAGATGTTAAGGCTGAAATGGGTTCAACTTTATTTGGTTGCACCATCTGCTGATGATCAGATGCGTGGCGATATTATTAAGAAATTCAACACTTCTGTTAGTGAAACATGCGATTGCAATTTGTTGTCAGCCAATGGATTACCCGATGACGAATCAGTCAAATTTACCACAGCTGTCAGTGACGCCTCATGATTTGACGAACATGAAGGCAAACTAAACAAATCTTGCAATTTAGGACGACGTCATGCTTGATCAACAACCTACCTGGGTAAGAACCTTTTCACGAGTCAGACATAAAAGCACCGATATCATCTATGTGACACAATATTACACGTTCGTAAGGTGATCAGAGACAATTTTAATTTTGCAGTGGTTTTAAACAGGGTTGATGCACCACACGTTACAACATATTCATAACCCCCGTTACTCCGGTGATATGGAGCACAAAATATTGAAAATTTTCTTTGTACACCTGTAACGGCCTCTGATTGGATTTATTAAGATCAGTTTTGCTGATGCAGATACGCCATATTTTTTTTCTTATTGATCTTGATAAAGTTTATTAAACATGCTTAAAATGAGTTGAAATTAATTATCAAACCAAATGCGCAATCAATATGTTACATGTATTTTATATATGCAAGCCAAGCTAAACCAAACTATCTCGAAAATTATTGTAGAAAAGAATTTTTAGTCCCAAACTTAAATCGAAAGTACAGGTTTCTTCCTTTCAATGTGTGCTGTAAAAGTTCTACATATTTCGACCACAGTCCATTGTTATATTTAAATAAGTAAAACCTATAAGACGTTATCTTGAACCATGCATTTTTGTAAGATTGCGAGACCAGTACTCCCTGAACGAGGACGAATCAAATGTAACAAATTGTGATTCCTCCCTGAGAACTATGCTACACGGAATTAGGACCTAAGATATCTGACTTACATAAATTATTAGGAGCAAACTAAATGGGATTCATACTAGTACAATAAGGCCTACAAATGTTTCACATACCTTAACAAAGACGAGTTCTTTTTGAGCTAGAACAAATAAATAGAAATCGCTTTACCTTTCGGACATTGAAATTAATCTGTGATAAAGAAATTTTACCCAATTCTCTCTCTCTCTCTCTCTCTCTCTCTCTCTCTCTCTCTCTCTCTCTCTCTCTCTCTCTCTCTCTCTCTCTCTCTCTCTCTCTCTCTCTCTCTCTCTCTCTCTCTCTCTCTCATGTTGTTTCCCTTCTATTTCTTATGGGGCAATTATAAACCTGTTGAGATGCATTATTGAATCGAAGGTTCATGCTTTTAGATAGGTCCAATAATTTACAAAATGACGAAAATGTAATTTACTGCAACAGATTATGCCACTCCAATCAATCCTACAGCATTCATAAGTCAAGTATATTTATGAGGTCAGGCTAAAACATTGAGGTGAAGTTAAGAAAAGAGGTTGGTGTGAGCTTGTTGTGCCGAAGAGTGAGTTTTATCTTAAAAAATTTACTTCTGGAGCCAAATTGATTTATAATAAAGAGAAAAGTATATTTCCTACTTTAATAACTGCTATATTTTATCTTGTGATACCAAGGACCATATTTGTTAAATCTTGGCTTCGCCACTTGCCAGAATATGTTTTTGGTACCACACGATGAAATATATGCTTTATTAACTCTGTAAAAGAAAATATATTTGATGCCCTTTTGTTATTAGACGTTATATTGAGCCATTAATTATTTTAAGATTGCGAACCCATAACTCCATGACCTTCGTATTATCTATAGCCCAGGATACTAACGTTACTAATAAGTCAACATTGATATTTTTAGATTAAAAAAAACAAAACGGATATGATAGTTTATCAGATTAGCGTTTTAAAATAGCTTTAAAATACATTGAAAATGACTACGCATTTGTTCAATATAACACCATATATATCTGACGACATACAAATTCATGGATGGACTTGAGATAAACGTCACACCATCCTAAAGGATCTATAGACCGGAAATATAAGCATCACACTTTACTTTTTGCAGGATGAAATAACTGCCAGAATTCATATATACGTGTCTAACTCACAGCAAGCACCCAAACGTAGTAACTAATATATACCGTCCTATAACATGACAGATGATTGTCTAAACAGTTACGTAATTTTAGTAGTGACAGTAGTTGTCATCAATTATCTAATTAATACATTAACTAATTAGTTCATTGTATTTCATAAGCAGAGAACAGTCGTGGACAAAATCTCTCCCTGGTTCCATTTCTTACCTGCACATTTATGTCGTTCACATCTACATATCCTGAATTGATCTATATGGACAATAAAGAACGAAAATTTTATTTTTGCAGTGTGTATATATATATATATATATATATATATATATATATATATATATATATATATATATATATATATATATATATATATATATATATATATATATATATATATATATATATTATATTAAAGAAGTAACTGTATTTGTCAAAATAAACTTCTAGGAGTAGTTTCTAATTTGCAACATTATGATCGGACATTGTTACAAGACTTTCTGCGCTTCAGTCATTACTAACGTCAATGGTGTGCGATTATATCGTGGTTGAACATAGACTTGAAGTTACGTTAAAGCAGTTTTTATGCTACAATTATCTAACATTTATGACTAAATGGTTGTGTATCATCGAATGATGTTCCTGGATCATTTGAATGACATTAATATAAAATAAATATCAATAATGGAATATATTAATACACAATTCGTTTGAAAAAATCTAAATGTATTGTAATAGACTTCAAACTGTTATCTGTTACAATATGACTATACATATATATATATATATATATATATATATATATATATATATATATATATATATATATATATATATATATATATATATATATATATATATATATATATATATAAAGAGAGAGAGACTACTTTTTTAAAAAAGAAATATTGATGCATCCAAGGATTTATGAGTATCGTTCAACTATATTTATCAAATGTATCATTCAAGTTCTCTCTATGAAGCGTTGATGTTCTTTAATTAGATCTAAAGTCAGGTAAGCAATTTTGAACGTTAAGTAAATATCATAGAGTGCCAACTAGCATACAAATATAAATATATGTTATCATAATGCAATCTCAGCTTTAGACAATTATATGTTGTTGTTGTTGTTGTTGGGCTTAACGCCATTTTCAGCACACGATAGGCTATTCATGGCGGCCAGTATTAATGGTGGAGGAAGAAACCGGGAAATCACCGGAAAGAACCACCGACCCACGAGAAGCTACTGGCAAACTTTCTCACATGTCCACATTCGCCGAATTCTAGACTCGAACCCACGCTGACAGAGGTGAGATGGCAGTGATCCGTAATGGACAGCGCTGTAGACCACTCGGCCACTCGAGGCCCTAAAGAAAATTATATAGACAATTATATAGTACTTTAAATGAATATATCCACTATATCTTTAATCTCCGTAACGCTAAAATTTAACTGCCGGACAAATTATCATTTCAGGCAGAATTTAGCGACCCATTTTACTGCTTATGTTACCTTACCTCAGGCATCCCATGTTCCGCTCCATTGTTCTTGTATGGATTAAAGTCCTGCATATATATATATATATATATATATATATATATATATATATATATATATATATATATAATTACATAGAGAGAGAGGGAGATAGATAAATATAGATATAGAAATTATCGCTGTAAAATGATATTGTTTGTTGAGTTATGCTAATCGATATAGCGAATCCTGTAGTACTATATTTTTACCGATTATTCTTGCGTTTATAAGTAGAAAAGGTTCACTTGTAAGTTGACTGTCAAATGGATGTCATTAATCAACATTACTTACATTATGTTGCCTAATAAAACCACAGGAAACGTATGCAGACCCTCAGAACACACACACATACAGACACAAACACAGATATAAAGAAACGCATATATATATATATATATATATATATATATATATATATATATATATATATATATATATATATATGATTAACTATTTGCAATGTTTCCTTTAACTTCTTTTACACGATTTATGCTTACATTCATTACGTTATTTCCCTTTACTGTTGCTGAATTGTCGGAAATCAAAAGATGAGAATTCCTTTGAGGTAAACGGATGATTTCGTGAACAGGTACTATTGAAGCTGTAATATAAACACAGAACATTCCATACATCCGTGATGATGTTGAGCGATGGACACATACATACATACATACATACATACATACATACATACATACATACATACATACATACATACATACATACATACATACATACATACATACATACATACATACATACATACATACATACATACATACATACATACATACATACATACATACATACATACATACACAGAAATGGAGAAATATATAGTTATACGCATAAATAAGTAAATATGTGCTTTGGTTAATCTGTAATACTACTTTTATATAAAATGTCACATGGTGTCAGTTTGATGCAGTAATTATGTCATGTACTCTAATTGACATCAAGTTTTTAACTTATAATAAACTTTGAAAACTTTTATACTGTTTCGGCAACAAGGTAAATACATCCAGTAACGATGCCATTCTAATCTCTCTAATTTTACTGACAAGGTGTTTGCTTGACTACAATTTATTCACATTTTCTCAACCGAATTCTGTTTACAAAATCGTCAAAATTATTTTAATACCATTGTTGTGCCTTTTTTTATCTGCTCTTTGCTTGTTTGTCATATATCGTACAGAGTTTAAAGATAATACACCAGCTAACGAGCCGTATTTCATCTAAAGACCCAAACACTTTAATATGAAAGAAGAAAAGGAGAGGTTCAAGGATAAAATTACTTTCTCAAGAGCCGAAATCAATACTGATTTATACTAAATTGTATGCATCATAGCGGGAATGTAAAAATTTCGATCGCATTATAGTAATTTAGATACCTTGAAAACTGTCAATGCATATGTAAAACTGTTCCATTTATAACAAGTTTTAAAGTAAATATAAAAAAGAAATAAAATTTACTGATGGAGTTTACGCCACATAATTCGTACTAAAAATTGCCTCATGTTTTAAGATTTTAACTGGTATTGAATTCTTTTCTTTAAGTTCAATGAGATCAAAAACATTACATGCTGATAGAAGTATTTTATGTCATGGCAGTGGAGTCTAATAAAGATTTGGGCTTCCGAAACCCGCATGGCTTTACTTTTTCCAGGGTCTGTAGTCTTTCGGTGTATGATATGAGTACAGAATGTTCCTCATTTGGAGTTATGTGTGATATATATATATATATATATATATATATATATATATATATATATATATATATATATATATGCTGATTAAGGAATTCCTTGATAAAACTACAACTGTTGTGATATTGTGACATATCCCTGGCGCAAACTGTGGAACCAAGAAATAATGTGTACTTTTAACTTAATATAAAGAATAAAGCAGGACCCTTTTTAGCTTCTATAAATTTCAAAGCAAACACAGTCCGAAAATATAAGCTCTTGAATATATTCAAAGGTCTGATATTTTAAGAACTGCATATCGTAAACTGATGTTACGACGTGGATTCGTAGATTTTTTGCATGATAATTTTAAGTTAATTTAATGGTATTTCGAAACTTTGATGACATACTAAAATCATCTTCCTTACATGTTATGCCTTACAATAAATATAATTATGTGAGACCTCTATTTACACCTTGCTATATCTGCGAAGCTTCAATCTGAAGTAATGGCTCTTTAATGTCGCTATTAAAATAACAAGATACTAGTTTGTACTACTTAATTAGATATCCACTTATAATGTGAATAAACAATATATAGACGGGCACACACGATACAGACGAAGAAAATACGATGATAATAATAATAATAATAATAATAATAATAATAATAATAATAATAATAATAATAATAATAATAATAATAATAATCTTTATATTAGTAATAAAAAATATGATGATAATGTTGTTTTTTTGGTAGCAGTATAAATCACAGGAAGCAAAGAATTATGATAATATTATACAATGATCTACATAGCATACATTTTTTGCTGTATCCGATTGTTGTATATCCTGGCTTAGTTGACGTTAGCGAAATGCGTTCTGTTAAAACTCGAACTGGATAAATCTGGATCTTTGAAGGCTAGACTAGGAAGTAAAATTTCGACTTTTTTATATATTTACTCTGTGCAAACATATTGTAAAGTACTTCTCCTCAATCCGAGGCACAAGAGGGAATAGAGGTTCTAGTCATTACAGTACGGTCCTTACTACTGTAGTTAAAACACGTAAACTCAACTGATGCCATTTATCTCTGTTATGCGTTCTGTATAGTGTCCGATGCATGATAGGCTCATAATGCTGAGTGTAATAATCATAACTTTTGGACTTTTGTGAAACTACACCAAATGTATAGTTTATTGTACATAGTATGATGAACGCTTATCACAAATAAACGAATTTAAGCTAGGAAGGAGCGAATAATTCAATGATATAAATTGTTGTAGATGAAATTTTATTCAGAGGCTTAAATGGATCAGATTCATTTTTTTTTAAAACTTGCCACTATTTTCTCACATTTGTGTTAAAAGTTGTATGTAAAAATTTGTGCTTATAGTGTATGGAGTGCGTGCATCCTTGCATTGGTGATATTATAAAAACTGAATAAAATACATAAATAAAATATCCAATCATTTTTACTATTACTTTCCATCTTCCACAGCTGATATTCTTCTATGATGCTTATAAATAAACGAGTATTGGACGAAATATCGATAACTTGGTTTTATTCAATCGAGATAAGATATGACACTGCACATGAATAATTTTCTTTACAGCATCGTTTCTATTCTAGTTTTTATAACCAAAATAATAACTAATTTGATACCTTAATTAGTAATAAAGTCGAAGTTTTGCTTTTCATGAAACTGTGCCAGTACTCCTAATTTTAAATTGACTTTGTACCCATAACTGATGTTGAAACAGGGATATGGATAGAGTTATTTGGTATCAAAATTACCTTTCCATTTTTGTAACGCTTAATTACTTACCAAGATAGAAAAATAACGTTATATGTATTAGATCCAAGATTATATGAATATGAAAAATGCCACCAGAGGATTCCAAATGATTTTCATTTTCGGACGTACTAGGTGGTTTAATTCTTTTTTCAAAAACTATAGATTGGACTACTTTTTTACTATTAAATCGTCATATCGAAAATTTGAAACAAAACGGATACTGAAAAACACCTGCCTGATCTTACAGTAAATACTTTTGTAACACAACTTGTTGCAAATGAACATGTCAAGCGACACTAGGTAGAGTTTTAGAGAATGAATACAAATTTTCTGCGACATAATATAACAAAAATATTAACGTGATGAATACAATAATGTGCCTAGTAGAATGGTAAATTAGAAAAAGCATTACAAATTTTCCCACTTAATTTTGTGATGAATCAATGTAAATGCAGATCATGTTTGTGTTCGGATTGTAACAGTAAGTTAAAATGCTTGTCCTCACATTATTTTTTTAACCTTCTTTCGATGCTGTTTAATGTTGATAAGAAGGAGCTGTGTGCTCTCCTATCATATCAATGATGATAAATAAATATGATTATCCATGGCTTTAGATTTATAACGTTTTCGTTCAGTCAATGTATGAGAGTGAAAAACATGCATGGGTTTACATGCATATTTCAGTTGTTTCTCTCAATAAATACTTCTGTAATAAAATTGTCGGTTTTTTATGTCTAAGGGAACAATACTGAAGTTATTGTAGAAGCAGAAGTCTTTTTTTCATTATGAGGGATTTACGTTATGCTGTATACTTCTTTATAGCGTTCTACCATGTGTGGGCCGTAAATGGGTAGCTGTAGACCAATCAAACTGTATGGTTTGAATATGTTGTAGAAATCAACAGTTACACCATTTTCTGTGTAACAGTTTTGGGACAAAGACCAGGACAATCGTTTCACATATTATTCAATTAATCAGTATGCAATTGTATGAATGTGGTGCTGAGCCCCTGAAATGTATAGTCACCAAGAATTTAAATATACCCCGATTAAATATTTTCTTTGACTGCATGTCAGTTGTACCAATATAAATGTGTAGTTAGTTAGAAGTGTATGTGGTTCTTGCACCATGGTATGCCAGTTTAGCACTTGTAATAGGTATTCACATTATTAATAGAATAACTGTGATATATGCTCGATATTACCGGCATGAAAACTTAATCGATGCAAAGCAAGATGGAAATACCAAGACCCCCCCATTACGCTTAAATAACGAAACAGTACAAAAGAGTAATTAGAAGTGTGCATATGTGTTGCATCTATTCAAGATCGGCCTGTAAAGCACTTTTACTATACTAATAGAAGCAATGTGACAGACGCTCAATGTTACCGGCTTGAAAATTTAATCTAAGCGAAGCAAGATGTATTCACCAAGACAACCTCGTTTCTCTTGAACTACGTACACTCATGACTTGTTACCAATGCAATGTTTGTGGCATCAATATTTGGTTTGGGTGTGGCGAGAATAGAAACCCCAGCAACCATTATTTTCATACCAATTCGAATTATTGTCGGGGATATACCGATGGTAACCTATGTCTCGAGCGGTAGAGCCTACTTTTAAATATCGATAAATGATCGATGTCAATATAGTGCATTTGCAAATACGGGTCTATTTGGGACTTCACGCAACGGCATAAAGTACTTTCAACTAGATTAATACACTAGTAGTTGACTCTTGATGATCCAGTAATTAGACTGGCCATGTTCAAAACTGTGTTAGTGCAAATGCAAATCAACCGGCAACTACGCACAGTAGATTGACAATAGGTAACCGTCTAAACAGGTACTCTTAAAAAGTTTATAAACACCCATAATAAGCATTATGAATTGTATTGGTCACCTCACAATCTCCTACGATCGGTTTTTGTTGGTTACTAATATAGGTAACAGTCTTTTGTCACACGTAATTATCCTATTGCTTGGGCGCTTGTTGGTGAATTTAATTGCTTGCATTAATATGAGATAGATTTCGGGTAATATGAAGTCAAAGACATGAGGATTATATAGCTGTAACCTATCTCATTAGCCACAAATCCAAATCGTTCATTATGTCCCTACTGTTTCATTTAGGATTATCAGATTATTATTTGAAAAAAATCAACTGAAATCAATTCTTTTTTAGGCATCCAAAAATATATTTAACGTAAAACATGATGTGATTATTGGCTCAGTGACTTGTTTTCGAAACGCATTAGATTAAATATGTCAGAGACTGAATACAAATGTCTACTCCATCACAAGGTTCTTCTACGTCAAGTTGAACAAACGCACGTGCAATGTAAATCAGATAAATAGAGCCAAAGTGTGAACATTGTCTTTCAAATGTCCTTCTTTTCACAATGCAGATGTTGTATATGTAAAATTACTTGTGATGGCACATTTCCTTATTCCTTTGCATAGTTGTAGTTCAGAGTTAAAATTTCGGTACAAAGTGATCTTTACCCATAAGCACGTTAATGTTTCACTAAAGTGCATTTAATTACATCTTTGATAAGACTGGGTATCTATTAAAAATTTGCAGGATAAGCTCATCTAGAACGTATTGTCTTTCTTCGTGTTACAGTAAAACGTTATTTATGATTTTTACGCGAATGTATCATGTATGTATACTAGTAATGAGCAGATGTTCATTATAATCATGTTAGCTTTCTGATTTGTCTCAATAAAAGTCATTATTCAGCCCTTTGGAAAGCTTCATTGTTGAAACCCACTGTCGATATGTTTGGTTTCTTTGATCTTTCTTAGATTTGCTACTGTCACGTATCAACTCGTTTAATGTTAAACAAGGAAAACAGTGACTACAACAAACTGTGTAAAGTTTAACAAAATTAATTTATTTTTCTAGAAAACACAGAGAAACGTAAATATATGAAACAAGACTTGCGATTTACGAAGAAGATTCAAAAATATGTTCTAAATTTGTGAAAACACTTAAGTACTGAGAATAAACAGTTCTAACTTGATATAGTTTGAATCTCAGTTCCGTTGAAAGATGGTGGATGACGACGTCAGACGAAGGTAAACACAAAATGTCAACAAATTTCACTGTGAATCACAATTGTTTATGATGACGTCAGGCGAAGATTTTAGACAAGTGTCCAGAATATTCATTGTGGATCACAATTTGTATTATTCTGTTCTAATTTAGAAATAATATCAACAAAGGTCTTTGTTCAATGCCTGTTGTGTAGTTCTCCAGGGCAAAATAATTATCATTTAGAAAGTAGATGAGGTACAGCTATCACCACTAACAAAACGCATATTGTTCCTCATACGCACTTACAATGTACACAATATGTTTTATAAATTTGGTCTTATACAACTGAAAAAAAAATTATGCATTTATTTTAGTACTATAATTAAACATCTCATATTATATACATTAAATATCGTACGAACAACTTTTTTCCAGCACAGGAATTTCTTGTTAAAGTATTAGAAACTCTGTAAGATGTTATGATGACTCTGGTCTATGACGCTGACTATTACGACTAAATATTTATTACAGGTAACGGAGCATATAAAGCAAACTAATACGTCTTTTCATGTTCACATGCACGAAGGACACATGTGATTTCGAAATCACACTTGGTTACTACAAAAGCGTTGCTTGCAACGACAAAAGATTCATGGGAAAATTGTGCATACACGAGTCACATTTACGTTTTAAGTAAACACGATGTTCCTGCAAAATATCAGATCCATGCAAACATCATCATTATCATAATAATAATTACATTTAATGACAAAAATGAAATAAAACTAAAATAGAAATAAAATAGAAAAATTCAAATCTTAACACATAATTTAACTACATGATCGTAAGGATTTTCTACATAACACATTACATGTATTATTTATATTCCTGAACACAGTTTTTTCAAACCTAGTGTTAGCATTTATTCTTGAATTTTCTGTCAGTTCAGTGTATGATATCAGTCAAAATTGATGTTCATGAAAAAAACTGAGCATCTGCTTCACATTTAGACCCAGCTGCAGTGAAAGGTATGAGTGTTGTGGAATGCTATCCCACAGATCACTGTTTTTCAATGTGCACAATATGTTGTGTAAATTTGGTCTTGCATTTATTTTCCTATAATGATTAAACATCTAATTTTATATACATTAGATATCGTCAGGATGCAGAAACCAAGACGCTAGAAAGACTCACCAATGAAGCAATTTTTGCAGATGATTTTTCTTTCATGGCCCATGAAGAGACTCATCAACAGGCTTATGTGGGCATGTTCCTTGAAGTCTCCAGTCCGTTTAGGGTCTGTTTGGACTCAACATTAACCTACGAAAAACAGAGGTCCTCTTCCAGACTGCCCCATACACTGTTTTTTTATAACCATGCATCAACATTGGTCATAAGTACGGAAGAATGTGTACATCACAATATCCAGTGATAGCTTCCTGGACAGATTACTGCGAGAACAAAATAGACAGCCAAGCATTCGGACGACTTAGGAACAAGGCCTTGCAACACCAAGACATAAGCCAGTCAACAAAGATGAAGGTGTACACGGCAACTGTCCTCACGTCTCTCTTGTATGACTGTGAAATGTAGACTGTGTACCTAAGAGACATCAGTCTGTTGGAACAATTCCAATAGCGTTTCCTGAGATCCATCATGCGGATCCAGTGGCAGGACCGAATCCCCAACCAAGAAGTCTTTGATAGAGTGAACGTAACAAGCATCGAAGCGAAACTAGGCCCATTTTCGTTGGACTGACCATGTCGTCAGTATGGATCAAAGCCGACTTCGAACGCAGCAATTCGTTGGCGAGCTAGCCCATGAAAACCAAAACCATGGCCGCCATCGCAAGAGGTACAAAGACAATCTCAAAATATTTTCAATGTTACCAATGTTAATTGGTATTTGTGTACCTGTTACGACACAGTAGTTAAAATACATGTGTGTTAAAATTTGAATTCTTTCTAATTATATTCGTGTCATTTTTATATCATTAAATATAATTATTATGTGATGATAAGGGTCTGATACTTTGGCAGAAACATCGTGTTCATTTTGTATGTAAATATGACTAACGTAAGAACGATTTTTGTATAACAGTTTTTGATGATTCAAATAAACAGTTGGAAATAGCTATTTGAATTATTAGTTGTGAACACGGTCATTTATAATAATATTTGTTGACATTCTATACATAGGTGGCGAGATTTTTAAATCGTCATGATTTATTCGTGAGTGTACAAGAAATGACTATTAGTTTGCTTTAAATACTCAGGTACCTGCGAAATAGTCTAATCATATTTTAACATCTTAGGAAGTCTCATTGTAATATCTTATTTAAGTTTATAATACTTAAGAAGAAGGCGTTCTATTGTGCCGGAAAGAGTTGTACGTAGGCTTATAGAACGACATTTGTTTTGTTATTGCTCTACCTTTTAAATAATTATTTTCCCTGGAGAACTACACAACTGGCCTTGGATAAAGACATTTAGTGAATTTAATTCTAAATTATAACAGAACAGTACACATTGTGATTCACAGTGAAAATTATGGACACGTGTAAAAGCTTCATCTGACGTCACCATAAGCCATATTGGAATGGAATTTAGATTCAGACTACTTTAAATAGAACAGTTTATTTACAAGATTTTTTGCTGTTGACAATTTTAGGATACACGTTTATATCTTCTTCGTAAATCGTAAGTCTTGTTTCATTTATTTAACTTTTCAACTTGTTTTGTTGTGAAGTAAATTATTTTGTTAAAATTTACAAGCTTGTTGTCTTCGCGTTTTTTCTTTATGTTACTTTATCCAAGACAATGCGTAACAAAAAATTTGGGTTGCTCGTCCTTTGGGATATATGAAATTGACTGATATATGAATTTGTCTTATTTCTAAATTTGGATAAAAATTCAAATTTATATTCTCCTATTTCAAATCCCATTTGTTGTGTTATTGTGGTAATACATAAGATGAGACGCGGTGTTCTATCAATAACTTTAATATATAGAAGTGACTGCTGTGAGGTCTTAGCACAGAGTGGCATCAAAGAGGCATAAGCCTGTAGATAGTACCAATGAAATTATAACTTATATATCAAACTCAAGCGCGTCTTTGATGCAACTGATTACAATACTCAACAAATAAATCTCTGGAACAGGTTGAGAACGCATTAAACATTTTTTAAAGATCGTATTACTTGCTTGATCGCTATTTATTGTACACTGGTGACCCTTGTCTGTCTGTTTTATTTGTTGAGTGTCTCTTACCTGTGATTGCATGAATTCACAACTGTTTTTTATCCAGGATATGGCCAGGGTTTAGGAAATATTACACTAACACTTTTCTAATTGGCTTTACTTGCTTTCCAGAAAGTGTTTAAAATCCGCTTTGCGAAAGAGCTTGAGAGGTTGTTGAGTCAGGCTCAGGCTACTTTAGCTGAAACATTGAGATTCCATTGATTTCGAAATTTATTTACTGGCATTTGCTGGGAGTGATACAGCTGTACACAGTGTGTTCTCAATCTGCGAGAAGGGAGCATTTATATTACAATTTAGTGGGTGCGTTTCATTAGCTTTCATGAGGTGACGTCTACTGCCACGATAAATGGTACCATCTTTGATGCGAACTGAGTATGACTTTTCGCTGTGTTTTCTACCATAGCATATTCCCATTTTTGACCTTTCAATTGAACTCGGTCTGATTCCCTTTCCTTGAGTGGTTTAAGTTGTTTTGCGGTTTTGTCATAATATTTTATGTTTGTTTTCTTCTTACGAATTTTAATTTTCTTCTTGAGCATTGCGGTGTAAGCTGTTTTTGGGAATTATTTGTTCGCTGGTTGTTGGGAAAATTGAACTGTGCTATCTCTGCATCAACAATTCTGCTGGTGAGAACCCGATATAAAGAGCAGAGGCTCGATTCTCTAATATGCCTATTGGTGGCTCTCTGCCATCGGCTTTAGCTATTGAGAGAATTCTTTTTATATTTTGAACTGTTTTCTGTTAGGCCTTTTGACGGACTGAGGGTATGTGGGATTCGATGCAACACGTTTAAAGTCCTATTCTTTCACGAATCTTGTGAACTCGCTGGATTATTATGCTATTCTTTGATTGTTTGATTCTCGCTGACAACGACTTCCGGTATTCCAAAGCGCGAGATAAGGCTTTTAATGTGATTGATTACAATGCAGCTTTTGAGATTACGAGTGCTTAAATTCAAAGTAGCGACTGATATAATCTACTACAATAATGAACTCGTTATTATCCCATCTAAATAGGTCTATGGCGACGTTATGCCATGAGTATTCAGGGACGTCATGAGTAATGAGAGGTTCCTTTTGGTTAGAACTTCTGCGCTCGCTCAAAGAAGA
Source organism: Potamilus streckersoni (assembly GCA_016746295.1). Taxonomy (NCBI): domain Eukaryota; kingdom Metazoa; phylum Mollusca; class Bivalvia; order Unionida; family Unionidae; genus Potamilus; species Potamilus streckersoni. The sequence goes on from JAEAOA010000478.1 coordinate 24,903, forward strand.
TAGAGCATTTTGACACTAAATCGAAAAGGTCAGCTGAGATTGTTGGCCATATCAAAACATCTCTGGCTCCTTGCAGACACTTTTCAATATGTAAATATCCTGAATGTACAGTTTCTTTCATTTTCTGCCTGAGGGCTTGTGATATAACTATTTTGTGACCTTTCAAGATTATTCAATCTACAACTGAAAGCGTTTTATATAATTCCAATGGTCGATTATCTCTAATCAACAGCTTGACCTATTGTCAGGCCAACTTTAAATTCTGACCTGTATCAGTATGAACAGCTGGGGATCTTGTTCCGTGAGAAATTGAATTTATTCCTTCTTACGATTAGATATAGCTAATTCTGATAACACCCTATGAACCTGCATATCCATGCCGTAAGATAAGAAAGGTGTGTATCAGATAAGAACGTACGGGAGTGTGCATCTGCTACGGGTATATTCTTACTTTGGTATTGTTCGCCTCTAGGTCATAACGCTGTAGTTGCAAGAGCATTCGTTGTATTCGCGGTGGGGCAGCAGAGAGGGGCTTTTTCATTACATAGATAAGTGGACGGTGGTCAATTTGAACGCGTATCTTTCTCGCGTATAAATATTGATGGAACTGTTTGCATCTGAACAGTATAGCGAACATTTCTTTCTATATTTGAGCATAATTAATTTCAGTTGCGGTCAAAGAGTTTGATGCATAAGCCACGGAATTATAACCTTGCATCAGGGCGGCACCAAGCCCATATTTGTACGCGTCAACGTGCAAAGATAGTGGTTTCGTAGGGTCAAAATAGGACAGAACAGGTCCCGGGTTTATAGTAATTATGTTTTTGACCTTCTGAAATGAGTCTATCTGAGAAGAATCCCATGAAACTCTACGTCTTCCGCTAACAGTTGAGCAGCAGGGAGGGTGAACCCTACAAATTTTTGCGACAAAATCGATTAAAGCCTCAGAATGCCAAATGGAGCCTTCCTACGAAATCTCATATTTTAACCAAAAAAAAAATAAAGGCCCCATTTTACAAATGGAGCCTTAGCGATTTTGTCGCAAATACATTGTCATGACCACCCTCAAATTGCTGCCATCTACGTCAGGGAGGGTGAACCCTACAAATTTTTGCGACAAAATCGATTAAAGCCTCAGAATGCCAAATGGAACCTTCCTACGAAATCTCATATTTTAACCAAAAAAAAAATAAAGACCCCATTTTACAAATGGAGTCTTAGCGATTTTGTCGCAAATACATTGTCATAACCACCCTCAAATTGCTGCCATCTACGTCGCAAATATGTTGTCATTTCACCCTCCCCCTGCTGCTGATTAATACAAATTATTTGTTAGCTTTTCACAAACAGACTAATCGATAATACTTCACCACGTAGATCAATCAAATTATTTGACTGATCGGTGAGTGTAAAATTAATTCTAGTTAGTAAATCATTTTGACATTGCATATAGACTGGATTAGTCGGATTCTCAACAATTAAAAATCCGGGGGGTGCTGTTGGTGAAAATGAATAAAGAATGTAACCTTGTCGGGCTTGATTTGATTGTTCCATATTAATTTGATAACTTCCTTCGATTACATCACACGTTAAATTAAGTGCGATCACCGATGAAATATTCACATTGTTCGGTGCGATATGTCTACCGTCGCCGTCGGGAGAATTATTATAAGTGAGGATAATAGGCTTCGGCTGGCTATCTTTCCATGATTGATAAATTTTATTAAATCCTTCGTCGATGGCAGTTCTGAGTTTTTTTCTTTAACTCGGGAACATTATATCCTGGTAATTTATAATTTGGATTTTCATTTATATTTTTTTTATAATCTTGAGCTGAGCTAGTTTTTGAAATCGTGCTATTTTCATCAGTGCAGAGATTAGTAATCCTCGAATTAAATATTTCCATGTCATCGATGATTTTATTACCCGCAGCGACTACACTAGTAAACTCAGCTTGTGAAAGAAAGCCAGATCTTAACGACGGTAATAGCAACAAAAAATCATTATTCATTCTATCAAGGATGTGATCTTTAATATCTACAAATGTTGGACTTGTTTCATGTATTTCCAGAATTTCACCTTCCTGTGGGATATAATCATTAAAAAATGGAATTCTCCACACATCTTCACCATATTGATTCTTATATCGATATCTTTTTGTGAAGTTTATATCCTCGAATTTTTTATAAGTTTTTGATGGATTTTCAGGTCCTATTTCATCAGTGACGTAATCAGATTTTACAGGCTCGGGCGTGGAATTACCAGCACTTCTAGGTGGATCTTCGGGCCATCCTAATACTGTTCTTATTGAACTGTTATAGATATCTACAACATACCCAGGAGAGCCTATTTCAATTGTAGATGATAGTGTTGGTTCATGAACTGTTATCGCAATTTTTGATTCTTTTTTAGTAATGGATTTTATTCTACGTTGTAATTCATTATTAATTTGCTCAATTTGATAGGACCCAGTTGGTATTGAAACAACGTTCCAATCTGGAGTGTCATCTTTTTTATTCCTATATGCAAATACCAGAGAATTATTAGGTCTCTGACCACCAAATGGAACCGATCTGATATTAGGCCAACTATGATACACTCGTAATTTTGCCAACGCGATTTCCTTTACTGAAACAGGTGAGGGAAAATTCACACTGAATTTAGGGTTTGTTGACGATATTGATATCATGCTTGTTTTCCGCGGAGTGGTATTTTCTGCTATCCGCTGAAGTAGTTGAATCTCTTGCGACATTATTATTATTATTATTTATAATGTCTAATTTTGCAATAGATGAAAAAACGCTAGCGTTTTTAATCGTAGTATCATAAATACGTATCATCGCGGAGAATTCGTCTTCGGTAATTATCGTATCATCAATCGATGATGACATCAACGAGGATAATTGTGAGTAACCGTTAGATACTGCTTGATGTTTTACTATATAGTCGTTAAGTTTTTCTTGAGAACATGATGATATTTTTTTAGTAATAGCATTTGCAATTCCAGCAAATGTTGTCACCGCGGAAATAGCAATTGGGACAGCAATCGGAGCTACCATTGTTACTGAAGATAGTATAATACCAGCACCGGCCATTATACCGGATACCGAGTATACTGTAACATCAATTACGGTAATTCTCCTGCGATACTTTTTAATTTTTATTTCATATTCATCAATGAGTGTTTTGAGTTTTGTTAAGAATTCTTTGACGGTATCATAGCGATATTGCGATGACGGAATCATATTATTTTAAAATCTCAAGTGGTTTCTAATTGTTTAAAATTCTAATTTAGATCAGCTACAAACTCCATGTACCATACAAATGATGTCTTTTTTAAATTAGGATCAGTGCTTGTTATTGTAAACCGTTTGTATTCATCTAAGTCAATAGTCGTTGAAATCACGTTGTTGTATCCATATGAAGTCGATGATGATATATTAAACTGATTCAGTGACACTATTGTTAATCGATAAATACCCTTCTTTGACACAGTGAGAGTTATTGTATTCTTTTTAGGTTCCCAATCAAATGATCAGAG
>JAEAOA010000048.1:0-31938 GCA_016746295.1 Potamilus streckersoni
CAAAAGTCGACATGGCTGTGCTATAAATGGAGTCCACACAGCAGATTATGTGAAAAACAGGGGGCCCCAAGTGAATGTGCTTCTGTGAACACAATAGTGTAGGAGAGGCCATATGCAAGTACTTCCTGCCCAGCAAAGCCAGACAGTGGTCACGCAGCGATCACAACACCTGGAAAGGAGAGGCTATGAGAGATGCTTCACTTTCCTTTAGCGAGCGGGACGTTTGGCCCAGACCTCGGACCCTCCCCCCATCCCCCAACGGCATGTTTAACAATATATTTATCGTAGTGACTTGTCACATTATGTTTGTAACGTTCTGTCAATGGTGATGAGCTAACTTTAGTCAATATTGTCTTTTAAGTTGAGCCACCGCAGCAATATTAGTTTGTTGCTGCTGCGACTCTATATAATAACAGATGCTGTTATATTTAGGTTTATTAGGTCTTATGTTACGACAACCACCGTTCTGAATTGGATATAATGTCAACTGTTTTGCTCCAACAATGATTTAATTTCTCCACTTCTCTTAAATAAACTTGAAACCGTGATGATATTGGAAAAATAACCCTAGTTATATTGCCCTTTAATTATGCTAACTTAGCCGATAAATATTTTTAGAAACCTGACACATCATTAGGTCTCCCATCTTACATGTAAGATACGTCATTGTCAAAAACCAATGCCACAAGATTCTTTATTGTCTTATTATTCACGTGGCTTTTAACGCAAATGGAATGTAGCAAATGTCTATTAATATCCTCCATTGTATAATAGGACGCATGGAAATACTAACTAAGTAACTAACTAACTAACTAACTAACTAGCTAGCTAGCTAGCTAGCTAGCTAGCTTGCTTGCTTGCTTACTTACTTACTTACTTACTTACTTACTTACTTACTTACTTACTTACTTACTTACTCAAACACGTGCGAAACTTCGGCAACGTATTTCAAATTATAAAAATTCGTTGCTCGTTCTGTTTATATCGATTAATACTTGATACGGTCACGCTATATCTTGAGAATGTGTACAACAATTGAGGATTCCGAATTGTTGCATTATTCAAGTTGTAGCCCAGTATCTCCTTCTGACCTAAGTTTAATTAGATTTAAAAGTCTTAGTACAAGTCTTCACCAACATATTTGCAAGATACTGGAGAAAAAAAAAATGTAAGGTGTGATAAAATGTTTTGCTCAGAATAGAACTTTGAAACAGCACTTTGGGATTCATACTGGAGAAAAACCATTTAAAAGTGAAATATGTGATGAAAGCTTTACTCGGAATGGACATTTAAAAGAGTACATGAGGATTCATACTGGAGAAAAGCCATTTAAGTGCGATGTTTGTGATAAAAGCTTTTCTCGGATTGGATATTTTAATCCGCACATGAGGATTCATACTGGAGAAAAACTATTTAAATGTGAATTATGTGAAGCAAACTTTACTCAGAAAGGATCTTTAAAAATGCACACGAGGATTCATACTGGAGACAAACCATTTGAGTGTGAAGTATGTGATAAAATGTTTAAATGGAATGGATCTTTAAAACAGCACATGAGAATTCATACTGGAGAAAAACCATTTGAGTGTGAAGTATGTGAAAAAAAGTTTAAATGGATCGGATCTTTAAAAATGCACATGAGGATTCATACTGGAGAAAAACCATTTAAGTGTGAAGTATGTGAAGTACGCTTTACTCAGAGTGAACATTTAAAAAAGCACATGCATATTCATACAGGAGAAAGAACATTTAAGTGTGAATTATGTGAAGCAAACTTTGCTCAGAAAGAATCTTTAAAAAAGCACATGAGGATTCATACTGGAGAAAAACCATTTAAGTGTGAAGTATGTGATGCAAGTTTTGCTCAGAATGAAAATTTAAAAAAGCACATGCATATTCATACAGGAGAAAGACCATTTAAGTGTGAATTATGTGAAGCAAACTTTACTCAGAAAGGAAATTTAAAACAGCATATAAGGATTCATACTGGAGAAAAAACATTTAAGTGTGATGTATGTGAAGCAAACTTTACTCAGAAAGGATCTTTAAAAAAGCACAAAAGGGTTCATACTGGAGAAAAAACATTCAAGTGTTATGTTTGTGAAGAAAATTTTGCTCAGAAAGGATCTTTAAAAAAGCACATGAGGATTCATACTGGAGAAAAACCATTTAAGTGTGAAGTATGTGAAGCAAGTTTTTCTCAGAATGAAAATTTAAAAAAGCATATGCATATTCATACAGGAGAAAGACCATTTAAGTGTGAATTATGTGAAGCAAACTTTACTCAGAAAGGAAATTTAAAACAGCACATAAGGATTCATACTGGAGATAAACCATTTAAATGTGAAGTATGTGAAGTACGCTTTACTCAGAATGAACATTTAAAAAAGCACATGCATATTCATACAGGAGAAAGACCATTTAAGTGTGAATTATGTGAAGCAAACTTTACTCAGAAAGGATCTTTAAAAAAGCACATGATGATTCATACTGGAGACAAACTATTTAAGTGTGAAGTATGTGAAGCAAGTTTTGCTCAGAATGAACATTTAAAAAAGCACATGCATATTCATACAGTATAAAGACCATTTAAGTGTGAATTATGTGAAGCAAACTTTACTCAGAAAGGAAATTTAAAACAGCACATAAGGATTCATACTGGAGAAAAAACATTTAAGTGTGATGTATGTGAAGCAAATTTTACTCAGAAAGGATCTTTAAAAAAAGCACAAAAGGCATCATACTGGAGAAAAAACATTTTAAGTGTGATGTATGGGAAGCAAATTTTACTCAGAAGGGATCTTTAAAACACATGAGGATTCATACTGGAGAAAAACTATTTAAGTCTGAAGTTTGTGAAGCAAACTTTACTCAGAAAGGATCTTTAAAAATGCACACGAGGATTCATACTGGAGACAAACCATTTGAGTGTGAAGTATGTGATAAAATGTTTAAATGGAATGGATCTTTAAAACAGCACATGAGGATTCATATTGGAGAAAAACCATTTGAGTGTGAAGTGTGTGAAAAAAAGTTTAAATATAATGGATCTTTAAAAATGCACATGAGGATTCATACTGGAGAAAAACCATTTAAGTGTGAAGTACGCTTTACTCAGAATGAACATTTAAAAAAGCACATGCATATTCATACAGGAGAAAGACCATTTAAGTGTGAATTATGTGAAGCAAACTTTACTCAGAAAGGAAATTTAAAACAGCACATAAGGATTCATACTGGAGAAAAACCATTTGAGTGTGAAGTATGTGAAGTACACTTTACTCAGAATGAACATTTAAAAAAAGCACATGCATATACATACAGGAGAAAGAACATTTAAGTGTGAATTATGTGAAGCAAACTTTACTCAGAAAGGATCTTTAAAAAAAGCACATGAGGATTCATACTGGGGACAAACCATTTAAGTGTGAATTATGTGAAGCAAAAAAAAGTGGAAATATACCACCCATCTTAGCAATATCTTTGACGGTGCACGCAGAAAGATTAGGTTTGAAGTCTTTATTTGATGTTTTGCTTCATTGAAGTTTTTGAATTGACGTTCGATCAACGATAATTTATTTGAACCGCTCATCTGTTCTCGCTTTAGAGATATTTGTATTGCACAGTTATGTTTTGATGCTGATTGTAGCCTTTTAATCTGAAAAGGAATTATGGTAACAATAACATTATATTATGACATAATAATTAGCATAGACGATCTAATTATGTGTTACATATTTTCTAATGGAGCATCAACGTCTCTCTTCAAGTAATAAAATTTTATCGCTAAGTATAATCACTACTGCTCTATAATTTTCGATAGCTCCTCCTGTCACACGAACTCGAAAGATTATGTCAACTGCTGATTGTCTGGTTAAATCTAAATGTTCTAGCGAAAATAAATCGGATATAAAGTTGTAGCATCCCATAAACAACATAAGATGATGTAATACACGTGCTACATGATTTTATTCAAAATTCATTAATATGTCTTCGGATGGTTCTTGCTATCCATTTATCCTTAATGAAACTTCAGACACACCGAGCTTATTAAATATCATAATACTACGCGTTTGATCATCTACTCTCGCAGCACCTTGTAAAGAAATAAATATGTGTCTTGGTGCATTAAATATCCTCCTGGGAAGCTATTTGCCATGTAAATAAACCGTTAATACTACTTTGAAAAGCATATGTTGCTGTTGTTAATCATGATAGCGTTGATTTACCACCTTGACGGCTAAAAGATAATAACCGATCTTTTTCAGATATTGACGTCATCAATGTCATCAATGGCATCCACAATAAAAGTTTGGTAAGAATTTCTTTGCCAGCATCACCAGCTGGTCGCCATATGGCATCATCATCGGTACCTTTTCGTAGGAGTACAGCTGTCTGTTTGGTTTCAAAAATAACCTTTCTGACATTTCTAAAGAATCCAATGATATGTGAAAATGGAATTGCACATAAAAATCTTCTGTTTCCATCTTTCAGCATCGCTCGAGGTGCTGCGTGTACTAAGTGAAAATTTGCGTTCATCGATTATACTGCCGGGGTAGTCTTGTCTCCGGCGATATTTCTCACATTACCTGTAGTAACGTTTTGGTAACCTGAAAAATCAGTTGTATCATTTGCAAACATCAGTGATGGTCCAGTCGATCATTAATAATCATCACTGTATCTTGCAAGTCCAAAAATCGTTGTAGCAACTTCGACGTCTTTCTTAGTTGATTCAATATATTTTCCGTCGATCATGTACATCATGTACATCTAGCTGTCTAACAACGCCATACTATCATTATTAATAAAACCAACGCTAATATCGGCTACATATTCAGTATTATCTGGTTTTAATATTTCACCTTCGATTTCAATAGAAGCTTCAGCGGGTAAGAAATATCTACTTGTATCCCGAACCTATAGTTCGATTCGTCCACGCTGATTTGGTTATCGTGCGTCATAAAAATAATATTGATAATCACGCACAGACCCATCCTTGAATACTGGTACATCTATGTCAAACGCTGTATCATATATGCGTTTAAACATCTGTGCTATTTTTGCTATTGTCTAACACGATGCCCACTTGGGGATGTGAGAACACTTCCTGTTATCAGACTAGCGGTATATTTTTTCTTTTTCTGATGATGGTACAATAGCTAACTCTGCTAGTTTTTCATTAGCAGCTTGGTTTATTATTTAAACGATATTTGCAGGCATTGCTTCAGTTCTAGGTAATTTTACAGGTTGAGATTTTCGTCGTATTAATCGTGCTAGTCTATCTTTGAACGACGACAATGCTTTACTTGCAACAACGCCAACAGCAATAATACCTTTATTACGAAGAACATCAATAACATTTATTCCCAGTTGCTTTGCAATCGGTATTGCTTTTTGGGCTATCCTTCTAAATAGATCCTGAATAACATCACCTAGTCCATCTCCGTAGGTTGATTTGTATATCGGCAATCGAGAATTTATCACCATGAGCGTGGTTGGTCCACGCTGAGTACTATGTACGATCATTTTATTATAATAACTGTATTTAATTACATACTCATTCCAGTGACTTAGTCACTATAGTAGTCATCGGCGATTTCATTATTGAGAGACCAATATACATTAATATCCATAATTCCACTAGTACATAATCGCTTACAAATATCAGCTGCTTCATTAATTAATTCTGGGGAATTATTACCAGCTCGTTCCCCAATCCGATGATGATTTCTAGTCGAACAACATTAGCGAGAACGTTATTGGGACAAGTAATAAGAACACTTCCTAGACCACTTCTAGTTGATCCAGTAGTAGGAGGGGGCGAACCCTACAAAATTTTGCGACAAAATCGATTAAAGCCTCAGAATGCCAAATGGAGCCTTCCTACGAAATCTCATATTTTAACCAAAAAAAATAAAGATCCCATTTAACAAATGGAGCCTTAGCGATTTTGTCGTAAATACATTGTCATAACCACCCTCAAAATTGCTGCCATCTACGTCGCAAATATGTTGTCATATCGCCCCTCCTGCTGCTGATTAATACAAATTTTTGAACCAAATATTTGATCAAGTCCAATACGATATAGTGACCGAGGGTCGTGTAAATTTATTGTTATAAATCCATATGGGACTGACTGAGCATGACTAAAGTAATTTTTAAATCCATTGAAGTCCATATCGGAACACCATGTCTGCCAAATATTTCGTAGCGTATGTGTATCAACGCCATTGAATACAGCAAGAATATTGCAGTTATCGCGAATCACTTTTGGAATTTGAGTATATTTTTGAGTGACATATATCACATCAGTGTTTTTATGCCTACCTCGGGAAAATATTCTAGCAGGGTTCTTTTGATTATCTAACATTACATCATCGTACACTACAAGATTATTTATGTCTCCATCGAGATCTTCTACTGATGGTGCATCATTAATATCAGTAATAAAGTCAATTACACTTTCACCTTTAATTTCTGATGCATTTTCATTATAATCTTTTAGCACTTCATAGCACAGTTGATCATCTACGGATGGGGCAACTAAATATAATTTATCCCACTTCATAAATCGCATTATCAAATTAAGCAGCAATTGTGTTTTACGCGATTCAGATGGTCAGATTATGGCACGGACAGAATTCGGAAGCGCTGCGTGGTGTTTCACCGGTTCTCTTCTTTTAGTCGCTGAAAAAATCAATTCATAACTCTATATATAAATTATGGATTTATATTGTGTTAAATGTAAACAGCGTACTGATACAACCGATCAGACAACCATTACAAATAAAAACAATAGACTAGCGCTTACTGGTAAGTGTGGAACATGTGGTACAAAAAAATTTAGATTTAAAAAAAAAACAACTCGGAGGTGATATTGCCGCAAAACTTGGAAAACTCCCCGGAACCCATGGGCAAAATACCCCGGAGAAAAACACCTTCCAGGATATAGTTACTGTGGTCCCGGAACGAGATTAGATATCAGACTTGATGATCAAAATCAGCCCCGGCCTGGTGAGTATCCGATAAATGCTATTGATAAGGCATGTCATGTTCATGATGTTGCATATAAAAGCAACAATTTGCAACAAAGACATCTCGCCGATGTAAAATTAATTCATGCGTTAAATGCTATTCCCGATAAATCCTTCAAAGAAAAATTGGCTTCATGGTTGGTCAAATCAGCTATGAAAGGCAAATTGGTGTTAGGTGCTGGTAATTAAAAACATTAGTGTTTTTATAGTATGGAATCTATTATTCTCCGAAAGCATACTGGAAGGGTAAAGCAGCAATTAGTAAACTCGCTAACGTTGCAAAAGTGAAAAAGTCCACTGCGAAAGATTGGTTATCCAAACAAGCTATATGGCAAATTTATCTACCACCGCCTAAACAAATTAATTATTCTCATTTTGATGTTACCGTACCCAATGAAGTTCATCAGGCTGATTTATTGTTTTTACCACATGATCATGGTTACAAATACGCGCTAACTGTAGTTGATATTGCGAGTCGATTTAAACAAGCAGAACCATTAAAAACCAAGTCAGCTTCTGAAGTCGCTTCTGCATTTTAAAGGATTTATCGACGAGGTCCTCTAAGATGGCCAAATCTATTACAAGTTGATCCTGGCAAAGAGTTTCAAGGTGCTGTTTTATCAACAATGAAAACTCATAATGTTACAATACGACGGGGACATACTGCGTTACATCGTGATCAGGCAATTGTAGAACGATTTAATCGAACTCTTGCAGAACGGTTATTTGCATATCAATATGCAAAAGAATTCATCCAAGAAAAACGATCTCGTGAATTGGTCCAAAGGTTACCGAGTGTAGTTGCAGCGTTAAATAACGAGATTACTCGAGCTATTAATATGAAACCAAATATTGCAATAAAAAAAAATATATACCCGAACAACCACAGCGGGTTAGCACTCAGCCACTTCTCGGTGATGTTACTGTGAAATATTTATACGAACCAGGAGAACTTGAAGGTGGTAAAAGAAGAGCTACTGATCCTATATGGAGTGTTACTACGCATAAAATTTCAACTATAACACGATCAACTGGTAGACCTCCAATCTACAGATTGGATTCAACTGCACCTCAGCGTGGTTTTACACGCGAACAACTACAAGTCATTCCGGACGATACTCAATTACCGCCACATGGTCTTAACTAGCTCCCTTACGTCTATTACACTCAAGACAGGTCAACATCACATTGTTTCCGACATGTTCAAGACTGTTATTTTTTCTGTCTACGGTGAATTGTCGAGGGTCTTTACCCGAATACTTCCAGTGCATTATACAATTGCAACTGGCGCAGTGATTATTCTGTTGTTTTTTAATGCGATTATTACTTCAGCATCAATATCAAATTCTCGTTGGTTTTTTTTGTCCCGTTGTTTGTAGCCAGAGAATTTTTTTTTAGTAATGATGCTAATATCTGTGTTATCATCGTTTGCATTAAAATCATCGAAAACAATCCTTCGTAGTTGATTTATTCATCGTACTCTGGACACTGCGAGATAGACTAAATTGGACCATTCAATGCGATTATCAACTATCCAAACAATTGTATCCGTGATGGTCAATCCTTGTGACGAGTGTATTGTTGTTACATAACCAAGCGTCCATGGTGATTTATCAGCGCATAATGCATCTTCTACAGCATTGATATCAACTAGCACAATATCATTTAACACTAGAATCTGTTTCTCCGTCTGGCCTGGAATTTCAACTTCAATATTCTGCTTTCGTATATCCAATGGTCTATAACACAACGGTACTGGAAACGTTGGGAATTTTTTCTTGTGTAGCACAAACAACTTTTTCTGAAGTGCGTCTCTGACTATCTTGCTACTTGCTACTACAAAATCATTTGGTCTCCATGTTTCCCAAAAATCATTCATAGGCGTTTCAGAAATTATTTAACGCGCTACTTCACATTGAATTCTATCGGGTTGTAATCTAATTAGTTTTTTAAACTCACGTAACTGCTCATCGAGTGCTCTATAGTCAGTATCAATTTCTTCGTAATAATCAACAAATCCTTTTAACCAATTATGTGGACTTCTACCAACAAATGGTGGTGGTTCACCATGATCGCCGCACAATATAACTTTTGTATTATTTTGTAATAACCAATCAAGAAACATTTTTAATACATCTTCTGAAACAGTACATGCTTCATCCCAAATAATAACCGCATGAATAAATTTTTCACCCATTCGCTCAGGAGTCCAAGTATCGCCCTTGTATCGAAAAAAACTATGATACGTGCAAGCTTCAACGAAAAATCCTTTGGATTTTTGGCGTTGTTTTATCTCTCTCGCTAGTCAATGGATTGGTGTGAGTACAATCATGGACGTTCTCTCTCGATATAATTCTATCACACGTGTTGTCTTTCCAGATCCACCACAACCGTTTAAATAAACTGTTTTATATCTACAAATTGGATCTGATATCGGTGGTGCTTTAGACATAGAAAATCCTTCGGATTTTCACTGATAGAATTATCGTTTTTCAGGTAACTGCTTTTAATCTCAACGTCTGCTGATTCAGAATAATCGCATTGTATTTCACGTTTAATTCGCCATGTTCCCCAAGTCTCTTCGCTATTAGTAAATTTAGTTACCTCTTTGATATATTTTTTATCGACATACATTGAATCAATTGGAACTCTAACTGCTATACTAGGAAATCTATTTATCATTGCAAATAACTTGATAGATGCATAACCCAGCATAGAAGCCCTTAAATGTAGATATGCAGAGCTTTCTCCATCACTGTAAGTAACAATTCTACCTAACTTTGTTTTATTGGACAAGAAGGCTGTTTTACAATTTGCGTATCTATTTTTCTCTACTGCATCTTTAATAACGAAGTCGTATTCGGCATCATCTATAATCAATCGTGAGGATTGTCTTTTAAAGTTGATTTTTTTTTCCACCTTGTGTAAATTTACCGATTATTCTTCGGCCGAGATCCTTTGCTTCACTATTTCGTTGATTGAATATCTTTTTTGACCATTCAATGATGTACTCCTCGTCAGCATCAATATGTTTTCTAGACTTATCGATTATACTATCAAGACATTCTGGTTCTGGTAACCAGACATTGGTTTGTTTTTGATATGAGATAATCGCTTCGCTGACAATCAACGAAACTAACATTTTACAATCAATCATATGTCGCATTAACACTATTGGTAACCACATCCTTTCAGCCATGTGTCTACCAATCAAAACATAACAACACGGATGAAGTCCTTCAGCGAATTCAAATGATACTACGCGAGCAAAACCGGTCAATTCAAAATCAGGCAGTGGTCCATTAATAGCAACTCGAGTTATTTCATGTGTGGGATGTCCAAACCGTTTAAAATACTCACCAGCGAATCCATATCCTAGAAAACTTCCTGGATAACAGGCAACGATATCAACTGATATCATACTTTCACGATTGTACTTAACGTTCCATAGACCGCCATGATAATATTCCAGACAGCTGGATTGAACATCCTGTAAAAACTTTTTTCGTGTTGGTTTCCAATTATTTTTCTTTCTTGCAAAATGAGCTGCAACCGATGGAATTGTAAAACAATTTGTAAGTAACTGTTCGTAATCGTCGGATTTTCCATTAAAAACGCTAGCGTTTTCACTGAGACTTATTGCTAGATTTTTCATCTTATTATGTAGACTTTCAGTACGATATAATTCACCGTTAGGTTTCACAAATTGATTGAATTGACATAATTCATCTTCAAAACTATGAAGTAGCCATACTGATACAGGGTCGTTTTTACACAAACTAGCAATAGCATCGAATAATCTTTCTTCAGTGAGAATGCCATCCTTGGTGAATTCTTCTGGGATATATTTCACTGTTCTGTCTCGCGGGAATATTGTAACCGCGGATGTCCATGCGTGTTTGTTATGACCAATAATTTTGATTGGAGCTCCGTTTTTATTGTATTTCGATTCGTATAATACTTGGCCAGTTATCGTTGAAACGGTTATCGGAAACCTCAACAACTTTTCCAATCTAGCTATATCGGAAATAGTTGCTCCGTTCTCTTTCACTGTTAGCTCCCATTGATCTATTTTTTTACGTCTTAGATCGGTTAATTTATTCCCACGGAGTGCATTTGTAAAGTGTTCTATGACACGTTGTGCCACACAATTGAGTGGTTTTTTCCACTGACGTTGACTGTTTCATTGGTGCTAGTTTTCCAATGACAGGTTTCTTATTTAACGGATACATCCCATAAACAATTGCTGTTTCAGGATACGCTTTTTCATAGTATGGTTTATCAATTCCAGTGAACAGCCCTGGTCTGGAATCACGGCTAACAATGACTGTTGTCTTATCTTTGAGAATTGGCTTTAAACTTGTCTCTTATGAATTTCACTCTGAGACAATACCGTTTATTGCCAAGTTGTGATAGTATCATAGCTGCTGTTTCATCATTCATTCTAGCATCAACAACACCATCAATTTTAAATGTTGACCAGCTGTGTGATGCACCGTCCTGTTTAAACTCATGAACACAACCTCGTATTTTTCTAATGAGACTTTTATTATTTATTTTCTCTTTTGGTACGTCTTCGAGGGTTCTATCAAGATTGAATTTAATATTTTTATAAGGCTTGATTGCCGATAATCTCTTGAATTCTTCATTCATATAAATAAAGCAAACATTTAAATAGAAAATTTTGTTTATATATAATGAATCATTGCAAATGGCTTATGATTGGATCAGTAACCCCATGTAATAAATCGTGTAGAGGTGAATTCTGTGGATATCACTTACAGAGTGTCAGAAATAATTCGACAGGCCCGGCACCATGCATAAATTGTGGGGTGGGTGTGCGAGGAAAATTACAATTATGTATCTATTGTGGGAGTAAGCGGTTTAGAGAATTAAAACGTTATTATGATAAACGAATAAAAAAACGCTATCATTAACCATAACCATGACTCTGTCAAAGACAAGATCATAAAAAACCCTCAAGACTACATTAATAGATTTATAATTAAAGCAAATAATGAATTAGACAAATAGTATTATTATATATAAATGGAGCAAGAATTCATACCACATCCAATACTTGTTAATTATGAAATATCTGCTGATGGTGATCTTAGACACTGTAGACTGAAAAAGCCAATTGGTTTTGCTAATAATCATGGATACTTGAAATTTACTGCTGGAAGAAAGAACTATTACGTTCACAGAATTGTATATGAAGCATTTTATGGATTGATTAAAGATGGTAATGTTATTGATCATATTGACTCTAATCCTTTAAGGAACGCGATTTCCAATTTACAATGCATTTCTCAAAGAGAGAATACAAAAAGAGGAAAGACAGGAAAATACTCAAAACGACGCAAGGGAGTTAAATCATTTGATACAACGACGAATGAAGAAAGAGTTTTTCATTCAATGAATGCTGCGGGAAAATATTTTGAAATATGTATGCTTTCAGTACGAAAAGTTGCTGAAGGGATTTATCAAACAGCTATCTCAAAAAAAAATGGACATAAAATAAAGTTTTCAAACACATGAAATGACTCAATAATTACTATTAATAAAATATATTTTTTTTATTTTTTTATTTTTTTCGTATTTCCCCTCATTACTTCTGATCGTCACGTGACTATCCTACTTTCGATATTGATTCCCGGATATGTAATTCGTGCTAGATAAACGTAGAAAACACATGTGAAATTAGAATGAATTAATGATGTGTGTGATCTCATGTACGTATTTAATGGTTAACTCGGTATATATACGTATCAGGTATGTAGGGATTTTGATTTTGTGTTATTGTTTCTTGTTTCTAAAGACTGTATTGAGAACAGCAGTTAGGGTTTTGTTGGAAAAACCTATATAGGGTAGACAATTTGACAGAGATATGTATGGCCATGAATCCAAATTATTATTACGGTTATTATAAAAATTAATGAAAAAACATAAAAATATTTATTATTATATAACAGCTGTATTCCTTAAAAAAATGTTTTATTCAAGTATTTAGTTTCATTTAACGCCATGAAATGTTATTTATTAAGTATTTAGTGGTAAAAATAACACACCTACACATTGACACTGCAGTATTAGTCACCTTATATATAATATGAGCCGTAAAAGTTTGGGGCTTTAAGCGAAGCCCAATATATGCCAATTAAAACTCCCACGCCATTGACATGGTGTGGTTGAATTTTTTCAACTGCAACCATGGTTAATTTCTTGGGTTGCTTTTGATTGGTAGATTGGGTGTAGGTCCGCCCCGTCGTTTCATGTTTGTATCGTCCTGTACTGTCCCTATCAAACCATCCTATCATCTCATTGTATATATAACCATCCTATATGTAATGTGCTGTCCCTAGTATATTTATAATCTCATTGTATATATATCATCCTATATAATCTCATTGTATATATATCATCCTATATAATCGCATTGTATATATATATATATATATATATATATATATATATATATATATATATATATATATATATATATATATATATATATATATATCATCCTATATAATCGCATTGTATATATATCATCCTATATAATCGCATTGTATATATATCATCCTATATAATCGCATTGTATATAT
Source organism: Potamilus streckersoni (assembly GCA_016746295.1). Classification (NCBI taxonomy): domain Eukaryota; kingdom Metazoa; phylum Mollusca; class Bivalvia; order Unionida; family Unionidae; genus Potamilus; species Potamilus streckersoni. The sequence goes on from JAEAOA010000048.1 coordinate 13,643, forward strand.
ATCATCCTACCATATCATTGTATATATATCATCCAATATAATCGCATTGTATATATAATCATCCTATATGTAATGTGCTGTCCCCCCTTTGGGCCTCTTTGACGTCGTTTGGCGCGAAAGAGGTTTCCAAATGAGCCTTCATGTTATATGTTCAATGTTTGTAAAGAAATCGCTTGGATTTCACGTCTAATACCCATATAACCCGCCCTTGAACTCGATTGGGGGTTAGGGTATTGTATAAGTCTTTAATGTATGCCTCCCTTGCCTCGGAACTCGAATGAGGAAGGCATTGTATGTTTTTTTTTCTTTTTGTATGTTGGGGAATCGATAAAAATATTTTAAAGATAAGAAAATACATTATTAATAATATTCAATAAATGGAATTTCAAGATATTACATCTATCATCACAGAAATATCAAATTTAAGAAATCAAGGAATCGTACTTTCTGAATTTTTGAATGAAGACAGACTTTTGAATGAATTTGAACAAATTAATATACAATTGAAACATGGAAGATATGTCCTACCTAAAATGTATTCACTGATAAAAAGAATCCAAAAAGCGGTTGTTTCTTTGTATAACAATGATATTAATTTATTCATTCGGCTATTTAGTATAGTTGAAGCAATTAGAAAGAAACTCGGGGAACAGTACCAAGTTCGGTCAGAGATTGCTTTGAAAGTGAAATCTATAAGACGTTTGATTGATGCAAGCATTGAAACCCACAATTGAAAAAACGTTAGCATTTCCAATAATGACATCAGAAGCATTAACTACCAGACTAGCCCGTGAGAGGTTAGCATTACTGAAAAAGTTTATACCAATTCGAGATAACGTGCGAGATAAACTACAACTTAGACAGCAAGCGCAGACTGACTTTTCTATTGGGAGTGAACAGCTTTTTGCTCCTGTAACTAAAGCCACTAAAGATGTAAAATTTTCAACAGAACGTGCTATATACGGCGACATCCCTAAAGAGGGAGCAGTACCTATTATTGATGTATTGGGAAAGATTGCTACAGAGACTGAAAAAACTCAGGAGGGGATAAAACAGCTTTCAGGTGAGTTACAAACTCAGCGAGAAATACAACAAATGGGTAATATTAATATTGATGATGACCCCGTTAAAAAAAGTGTTCCTTTTAACGAGAAATTCACTGATGAAGCTATAGAAAAAATCAGAGAAATTTCAGCAATGAAACATGAAGACTATATAAAATTTGGTGAATTCGCTGTAAAAAGTTATTATGAAAAAAGGGGGGAATTTTTAAAAGACGAGTATAAAAAAAACATAATAAAACGAGATGAATGGGTGGATTGGATATATAAAATTAATAAAGAAATCCTCGGCAATTTAAAAAAGAATACATTTGAATACAAATCTTTTAAATTGGGAATTGATATGTATGATTTACAACAACAACAACTAAAAGAACAACAAAAAGGTCGAGGTCGAGGTAGACAATCTCCAGAAATTCAAAACGTTTCCGAACCAGCTCCAGAAACTCAAAACGTTTCCGAACTAGCAAGTTCTTCAGGAGAGGGTTATGGAAGTTCTCATCATGATTCTCATATATGTCCTAGTAATATCATTAATGATATATCACGACTTGAGTTTCTTATGGGAGGTAAGCGAGCTGGGAAAAACTCAGTCAAAATAACTAATGAAGCATTTGATATTTGCAGAAGATTATTCCAAGGTGGGATAATTGATATTCATACGTATCGAGAACTCTTCGATGAGTTAATGTACGGAATTCCAGGGGAATTTAGTGGGTATTATAGCGATTGAAATTTCTGAAATGCCTGCATTTAGAAATTACAAAGTCATTTCAAATGATATGATAGTACACTATAATCGCAATAAACCAATAAACGTGTATGTGGTAAACTCAAGATTGCCCGTTTATAAGGCATACTATGGAGACGGCCTTGGAAATACCATAGCGGGTTTATTCACAAGAATAGCCCCAAAAGTAGCACAAATTGCTAAACAATTAGCGATGAAAGCCACTGATGTTATTCGTAATAAGGGAATTAACGCTGTTGGAGATCTTGCAGGAACGGCCTTTTCTACCGCAAAGAATAGAATAACGTCATTGGTGAAATCTAGATTCGGAAGAAAACCACCACAAATGGTTTCAACACCGCTACATTCAACAACAATGATGCCTGCAAATGTCAGTAAAGTGATAAATAACGCAGTGGAACAAAAACTAGCATCATTAGCAATGACTTCACCAGATAGTAGTAATATTGCAAGTATGATAGCGGGAAGTAGTCTTGGAGAAAATCGTAAAAATGTCAGACGAAAACGAAAATGATAGCCATTACTACATTTAGAAAAACGATAGTGTTTTAGTATAAATGGCATTTAAAAAAATCGCTGATCCAGCGTTTGATATGGCAGCACCGGTAAATAAAGATGATTCTAAAATTAACTATCAGTATTATGCCTATCCTGCAAGAGAGCCTAATCAACGGGGGAGAGTTGAACTTCAAGTTCAAGATACAAGTAGATACTTTTTGCCGTGTGAGGCATTTATTGAAGTAGAAGGACAGCTTGTAACAAATGTTGCAGCTGATACACCATATGGGGATAACCCAAATATCCGAGTTGGTTTCGTAAATAATGGCATTATGGCGCTATTTAACAGTGCAAGATATATCATTGATGGAAAAGAAATTGAATTAATAGAACAAAATGTTGATATTGCAACAACAATAATCGGACTTGCGAGATATTCTGATAATTATACAATGTCGGTTGGTCCGTCTATGATGTTTGCTAAGGATACTTCTGATCATGCTGACCATTATCAATTTATTAAAGTACTAACTGCGGCAGCTACTGCAGAAGGTGATCAACAACTCGATGCTAATCCAGACCGTGAAGGTTCAGCCAATGAATTCGAGATTTTAAAAAAGGTCAATGATAATTTCAATCTAGGATTTGCAACACGAAAAGGAGCATTAAAAGGACAGCATCGACGGTTTTCATGTGCAATTCCGTTACATCACATATTCGGATTATGTAGAAATGTCAGAAAAGTCTTCTATGGAGCAAAGCATACAGTCGTGTTAGTGCGAAAGGAAAATGACAATGATGCAATCTGGCGTGCTAATGGTGTTGATGATGGTAAAGTCATTTTAAATAAATTGGTTCTATGGATGCCCGCCTTGACACCAGCAGTTACAATAGAGCAACAATTACTATCGTTTATGGACACAGGTGGAAAATCAATGCTAAGTTGGCTAACAACAACGACTGATACAAAGCAGAATAATATGGATAACACATTTACATGGCACTTAGCATCAAAACAAGGTGTTTCAGCTCCACGTCATATCTTTATAGCGTTACAGGATGCCAATCGAGTGGGTCGTCAATTATCTAGTCATTTGATATTTGATAAATTAGGAGTAAGCGAAGTTTCGTTGAGAATAAACGGACAACAAGAGCCAGCCGAGATAGTACAGCTTAATTATGAAAACAACGACATAGCACGTGTATATCATAGAATATTGTCGTATATGGGTCGTGATCAAAATTTTGCTACTGGTTTGCAAATATCGCAAATTGATTTTGAAAAACACTATCCTATTTATTACTTTTCATTGGAACATCTTGACATGATGAGACAATCTGTTGTTGATATATACTTCCAAGCTCGGGTACAACGCCCTACTGGTATAGCTGATTATAGAGCAGTTGCTGTCATTCTCAGTGATAAATCAATGTTGTTAGAAGGAATTGGCGGACGAATGAGACTTATTGATGCACCAGTAGAAAACATGCAGTTATGATTTTCACAATAAGATCAATTAAAAATGTAAATTACATTTTAGAATAGAATGACATATAGTATTGTTAATGTCCAGTTTACTGATGGTCAGGTCAAGAAATTGAAATCAAAGTCTGCTAAAGAATTTGGAACCACAATAACGCTGAAACCCACTCAAATGTCCGGTGGTGCACATAAATTATCATTGACAGATCGTCAAATAAAACATTTCAATGATGCGCTAAAGAACAAACGAGGAGTTCAAATTGATTTTTCGAAAGCAGCAATCGCCAGTATGATAAAATGAGGTGGTATATTCCCGCTGTTAGCTGCTATTCCAGCATTGATTGCAGCGGCTGCCCTAGCGGTTGCGAAGGCGGCAGCGTTTGGAGCCGTTGGTACTGCTGCAGGAATGGCCCTGAAAAAAAGCTACTGGGAATGGCTATAAAAAAAAGGGAAAGGGTCTAAGACTACCAGGAACCCCATGCAATTGGTACAAGGGCACGGGCCTAAGAATACCAGGAACGGCTTATTAGTGGAAAAATTCCTTGGATTTTCACCAATGTCCAATTTTGATTTAATTGATGCTGTAAAATCGTTATCAATAAAAAGCTTTAGAGGAGTTTTCATGAGAGATCAATTACCGTCAAAACCAATGAAAAATGAAACGGGTATTATCAATCTTGATAACAGCAGCGGAAAAGGAACTCATTGGGTCGCATATGCAATTGATCCACGTGGAATTGTATATTTTGATTCATATGGTTTAGCTCCACCAAAAGAATTCATGCGATATATATCCACAATAACAAAATCATCTCCAATTTTTTATTCCACGCTACCAACACAACGGTTAAATGATCCACCGATATGCGGTCGTGAAGTATTAAACGTCCTTGCAGAGATATCTAGATTTCCAAGGAAACCACCACAAGTTGTTGTTAATGAATATACTAGTGGGCAATGGCAAAAACGATAGCGTTATGATTTAGAAAAACGTTAGCGTTTTCATATAATGATTGATATTTGGGGACGACCTTTATCAGAGTAAAAAAAAAACAGAAACCGATAGTAAATTCGCTGTCGAAAATGTAAAAAAAATAATCGAAGATGAAAGCGCCGAGACATTAAATTTGTCAAGTGTAGATCCTGGGGAAATAGTTGCATTTCAAGATCGACAGGGCAAATTGAAATCTAGTAATGTTTCATTGGATGATGTCTTAATACGAAGACGCGACGTCATTGAAGATACAATAGTGTTATATTCAAATGTTGGAAAACTCAAACCAGGTGTACTTGTTTCTACAATCACAGATGCATTAAAAAAATTTAGACGAAGAACTTGAAAAACATATAACAACGTATACTTCCCTTCGTATAAATATTATCAATAAATTTTTTGGAACACCAGCGGTAACCTCTCCATCTCTCGCAGAAATTAAATCCAATTTTGATGAAATTAAAACTAATATTAAAAATATTAATGATGCTGGATTTAATATTTTTAGAGATAGCGTTAGTAATATTAAAAAATCTATCGAGGATATTACAAAGTTTAAAACAGACAATCTTCCGCTACTTGAAAAAATAAAGATTCCTCATGAGAGGAATATCATAAATATGGTATACACAGTTCTCTCTGGATCATTAGATTGGGAACCTAAAAAGAATACAATAACTCTCACTGTGTCAAACAAGGGTATTTATCGATTAACAATAGTGTCACTGAACCAGTTTAATATATCATCATCGACTTCATATGGATACAACAACGTGATTTCAACGACTATTGACGTGGGTGAATACAAACGGTTTACAATAACAAGCACTGATCCTAATTTAAATAAGACATCATTTGTATGGTACATGGAGTTTGTAGCTGATCTAAATTAGAATTTTTAACAATTTGAAACCACTTGAGATTTTAAAATAATATGATTCCGTCATCGCAATATCGCTATGATACCGTCAAAGAGTTTTTAACGAAACTCAAAACACTCATTGATGAGTATGAAATAAAAATTAAAAAGTATCCCAGGAGAATTGCCGCAATTGATGTTACAGTATACTCGGTATCTGGTATAATGGCCGGTGCTGGTATTATACTATCTTCAGTAACAATGGTAGCTCCGATTGCTGTCCCAATTGCTATCTCCGCGGTGACAACATTTGCTGGAATTGCAAATGCTATTACTAAAAAAAATATCGTGTTCTCAGGAAAAACTTAACGACTATATAGTAAAACATCAAGCAGTATCTAACGGTTACTCACAATTATCCTCGTTGATGTCATCATCGATTGATGATACGATAATTACCGATGACGAATTCTCCGCGATGATACGTATTTATGATACTGCGATTAAAAACGCTAGCGTTTTTTCATCTATTGCAAAATTAGACATTGTAAATAATAATAATAATGTCGCAAGAGATTCACCTACTTCAGCGGATAGCAGAAAATACTCCTCCGCGGAAAACAAGCATTATATCAATATCGTCAACAAATCCTAAATTCAGTGTGAATTTTCCTTCCCCTGTTTCAGTAAAGGAAATCGCTTTGGCAAAATTACGAGTGTATCATAGTTGGCCTAATATCAGATCGGTTCCATTTGGCGGTCAGAGACCTAATAATTCTCTGGTATTTGCATATAGAAATAAAAAAGATGACACTCCAGATTGGAACGTTGTTTCAATACCAACTGGGTCCTATCAAATTGAGCAAATTAATAATGAATTACAACGTAGAATAAAATCCATTACTAGAAGGGAATCAAAAATTGCAATAACAGTTCATGAACCAACATTATCATCTACAATTGAAATAAGCTCTCCTGGGTATGTTGTAGATATTTATAACAGTTCAATAAGAACAGTATTAGGATGGCCCCAAGATCCACCTAGAAATGCTGGTAATTCCACGCCCGAGCCAGTAAAATCTAATTACGTCACTGATGAAATAGGACCTGAAAATCCATCAAAAAGTTATAAAAAATTCGAAGATATAAACTTCACAAAAAGATATCGATATAAGGATCAATATGGTGAGGATGCATGGATAATTCCACTTTTTAATGATTATATTATACGAGAGGACGAAATTTTGGAAATGCATGATACAAGTCCAACATTTGTAGATATTAAAAATCACATCCTTGATAGAATGAATAATGATTTTTTGTTGTTATTACCCTCGTTAAGATCTGGCCTTCTTACACAAGCTGAGTTTACTAGTGTAGTCGCTGCGGGTAATAAAATCATCGATGATATGGATATATTTAATTCGAGGATTACTAATCTCTTCACAGATGAAAATTCCCCGATTTCAAGAACTAGTTCCGCCCAAGATTATAAAAAAAAATATAAATGAAAATCCAAATTATAAACTTCTAGGATGTAACGCACCTGAACTAAAAAATCAACTCAGAACTGCCATCAACGAAAGATTTAATAAAATTCATCAATCATGGAAAGATAGCCAGCGAAGCCTATTACCCTCACTCATAATAATTCTCCCGACGGAGACGGTAGACATATCGCACCAAACAATGTGGATATTTCATCGGTGATCGCACTTAATTTAACGTGTGATGTAATCGAAGGAAGTTATCAAATTAATATGGAACAATCAAATCAAGCCCGACAAGTTTACATTCTTTATTCATTTGCGCCAACAGCCCCCCAGGATTTTTAATTGTTGAAAATCCGAATAATCCAGTCGATATGCAATGTCAAAATGATTTGCTAACTAGAATTAATTTTACACTCACCGATCAGTCAAATAATTTAATTGATTTACGTGGTGATGTATTATCGATTAGTCTGTTTGTGAAAAGCTAAGAAATCATTTCTATTAATCAGCAGCAGGGGGCGATATGACAACATATTTGCGACGTAGATGGCAGCAATTTTGAGGGTAGTTATGACAATGTATTTACGACAAAATCGCTAAGGCTCCATTTGTAAAATGTTATCTTTATTTTTTTTTGGTTAAAGTATGAGATTTCGTAGGAAGGCTCCATTTGGCATTCTGAGGCTTTAATCGATTTTGTCGCAAAATTTTGTAGGGTTCGCCCCCTCCTACTACTGATCCAGTAGAATCTGTAGAGAATGCACTGTGTCCCATTTCAGGATCTTGATATTCTTCCTCTGCTGTTCTGACTGGTTCTCGTGGCGATTGCAATCGTTTTATCTTTTCTTGTCGTTTTTGTTCTCGTTGTTGAAGCTCTTGTTGTAGTCGTTGTGATCGTTGTGGTGATGATGGTTCTTGTTGATGTGGTAGTGGTGGTGATCGTTTTGGTGATGATGATAATTGTTTACTTTGTTCAACCTCTTCAATATCTCTATTTACATCCTCATTAATTCTGTTGAAATTTCTAATTTCTTTAGTTCTGATTTCTGGGACATTAGCAGCGACCCGATATACATCCTTAATAGAAATGGCAGAGCTTAGCAATTTAACATATTCTGGTTTTACATATTTTTGTCTTTCATTATATCCAAAACCAGATATAACAGGTAATTATTTTGGGTCCCTGATAGCAGCAATACCTTGAGGTGTAAATTTATCCATTATTTTAGTTCCGTTTTTAGGTTGCTGTGATTGTGGTTGTGGGATTTGTTTTGATTGAGCTGCTTGAATATTATCAGCAATATCAATAGGCAATGTTTCAAGATATTTTTGTGTTGCCTCAGTTGATGCAACAATTTTCTCTGTTGGTTCGACAATTTTTTTACATAATTGTTTTTTCCTCTACAAATTTCATCTGAGAATGCTGACGAGATTGTAGTTGTTGTTTAATTGAAACAAGGACGGGTAAATATTTTTTAATTGCCTTTAGTCGCTCTCGCGCTAATTTAGCTGAATGTGGATCTCCACTACTCATTTATTAATAATGTCTATATTGGCTGTTTAATTCAATATCAGCAAGGAGGGTGAACGAAATAAATAATGTGACCAGACAAGAAAATCAAATTGCGTAACAATTTGAAGAAAAAAATAGTCAATGATGGTTTTATACAACTGAGCTAACTAAAACGATATGTTATCGGTATAGAAAAGTTAGAGGTGTTGGTTTAACGTTATTGACTTTTTTGTTTAGCCTCTGTAAGAACCCTTATTTGCTCTTACGGGGTGAAGCAAAACGTTTCCACCCTCACTGCTTTTATTCGTAATAAAAGAAGTAAATATGTTTATCTGGATTTGGGAATTTCTTTAGTGTTGTTGTATATTTTTATATTAGCTCTAGCAACAGTGTTTTCCAATTATAATTGTCATATTTTGATTATGGACATCTGGATCATTCTAGGTTAGCTTCTATGAGGTAATATTTTTTTGCAGAATATACTAAATGATGCCGGAGATCAGCAGAAAAAGACTTATCTTTGTTTTTAGACGTGCTATAGGAACTGGCAGTCTTAAATTGTTTTATTAGTTGTTCAGTACAATTTTGTGCTGGATTTCATTCAAATTATTAAATTCAAGTGATTATTTTCTCTGAAAATAAAACATGCTCTGATAAAATATTGGATTGAGATATGCATTGGAATTTCTAATGAATTGAACCATCAGTGATATTACTCTGACTCAAAAATGACAGTTGGCACGTCATCACTCCAGGTGTTATCGTAGACACATCAGCACCCAGAGCTATGGATTTACTTTTTCAGGATGTGAAAATATTATCACATGGGTCCAAATTGAAATGTTATTTGGCATTTAATTCACATACCGTAAGTTGTTTTTTTATTACATTGTCACCTTGTATTGAGAGAAAATAAATTATAAGTTGAATTTAACAAAGCATGGTGGGTTTTACTCTTTTCTGCTACTCACGTTACGGGCATATACTTGTATCAATGTGCAGATCATACTAACTATATGCAATTACATTAAATAAAAGAGACCAGAACTGTATCAACGACTAATGTTTCTAATAATAAACGGTTCACATTTATCATTATCAAATAGTTATACCATTATATTCAATAATAAATTTTAACGACATCAGATGTCACTCAATCCTTCTGCATTAGAAAAGCGTGCTCATACGCATCCGTCCAGATAACTGAAATTGGCCACATAACTCGAGTAATACCTGATAAATATTAGGAATGACCTCACTTCAGTTTTCGTGGTTTATAGTGAGTCATTTCTCAGCTGCTTCACCTCCGACGTCTCTGGAAACAGCGTGCCGTGACTTCTTGCGTGTCAGAAATAGTCCAACGTCCGGAACTCAATATGACATTTGAAATGGCGAGCAGTCAATCACGCTTGGCGAATCCGATTCAATACATCAGAGTGAGGTTTTCATTCAAATTCTTTATGGCTTGCTAGAGTTCATCCATTGAAGCTGTAAACATCAGTTTCGCGCAAGAGTTACACTAATCTCCGCATCAATCTTGTGAAGATACTTGGTGCATTTTGGATTCCAAACGGTTTGATTGATAATTGGTAGTATCTGATGGGAATAGCAAAAGCAATCTTTTCCCTATTCCCCTACCTTACATGAGTTTGCCAATACCCTATGGACAAATCTAACTTCGAAAATATTTCGATTTCGAGACAGAAGCGAAAACATGCTATGGTTCAAGTAGCATTTCAAACTGAAATTTTGTCAGTAGATTCATCTTCAAGTAGTTGACACAAAGTCGATGTATGCCAGTCTCTTATCAATTGCTGTTGCAATAGATTATATCATAAATTCATGAACAAATCGTTTTATATTTTCTCCGTATACTTCTCATTATATCTGATTTGATTAAACGAGTTTCTTGAAGTTGATACTGCCTATCTTGTCTATGTCATTCTTGCTATAATTAAATAACTCTAAAACAACATTTTCAGCAGAAGTTCTTTTCTCCAAATTGCGTACTTCATGCAGGAGTTGTTCATGTTTTTGCTGTTTTAGTTTATTTTTTAAAAAGACATTTAAATGCTTGTTTATCTTATAATTTAAAAAAAATAAGTTGATTGGACGAGATTGATGGTCGATGTTCTATGTCAGTATTTTACGTATTTTTTTAAACATATTCTAATGAAGCATATTTAAATTATTTGCTCTAAATTCAATTTTTAATTCCATTACATATTTAGTGTATTGAAGAAGGTTGTTTTGTTTCCTAAAACAATTATCTCTGATAATGTTCTTCGAGCACAGTCTGCCACAAAGAAAAGAAAACAAAATGCATTTTCTGCTTAAAATGTATGATCCACTATCCTACAGGCAAACAAAATAGGTGGTAAGAGCATATCCCAGATATTGGATTGGTTATTTACATTCTGCTTATTCATACCACTAAATGTCTTCTTGTGTATGTAAGTTTGATGGCATTTGGTTATCCAGTCCCATATTGGTGTAAAACAAATTATTTAGTCAATTGCAGAATGCTTTTCCCCAAGTCACAATGGATATAGTCGGGAGACAGTGGGAACAACGGAATTTTGTCAACATATGTAGTTTTGCTATACTAGATATATCAGGGACCCACTGTACATTCAACTATTTTCTCAAATATTCCATGAGAACCATGATGTATCTGTTGCCTGAAAGAACATTCTAATAATTGAAAATAACTGTAACCAGAGTTCAAATTCATTTTTAGACTTTTAGGAAGAAACTTTACCTTGATGCTATATTTGTGCCTAGTTTAACGCACGGGCATTACATGTAAAGAGCACACAAGAAGTTTGTTTGAATGGTACCTATTTGGTATGGTTCAGTATCATCTTTACATTTATGTACTATTACAAAATATCGATGTATTATGCGTAATTGGAAGCAGCATTTAAGTTCACTAAAATTTACATGTCATGTAAAATAATAGTTTGACACCATTTGGCTGATGTCATATTCATTGAATAATATTAGAAATTAGAAACAGCATTTCATGAAAATACCACCTCCAACATATTTCCCTTGTAATACATGACAGAATGGTTCTATCAACTTATCAAGGTGCATTTTTTTTATTTCTCTGGCATAATAGAACATGACAAGATTGCAATTACCCCTTTCCTTAACTTATAACGGTCCAATTGTTTTCATTCCAATTTAATAAATTGCTATTGGTGATCAGTAATTATAGTTTAAGGGTATTCTTTGATTTTAAAAGCTACTCCTTTCATTGTAATTTGTCACATTATTATCATATATTTGATAATGTAACTGAAAGAGCATTTACAATAATACCATAGTCCAATCTTTTGCGTCAGTGAAATACATGGCAATGTCACTGAAAGAGCTTTTCCAATAATACCAATGTCCAATCTTTTGTATCTGTGAAATACATAGTAATGTCACTGAAAGAGCTTTTCCAATAATACAATTGTCCAATCTTATACATCTGTGAAATACATGGGCAAATGAACCTGAGTGTTTATGGAAAAAAAATAGTTCTTTTGTGGATCAATCTCTACTACATAAGCATGTCCTTGGAACAATATTTAATGTTTAAAAATTACTTTGTGGATAGTTTTCAACAGTAAAAGCTGATCCGTATAGGTTTTAAATGCATAAAAGTTTGCCACCACAAAAATACAGTGTTCAAAAGGTGTAAACGGTAGCAATCCAGACACAGGTGTGAAGAAAATATTGCATATCATATGTATACATGTAGCCAGTGTCACATTCAGCATAAATGTTGCATGTGTTGTATGCCTTTTCATCACATATGTTTTCGGTGTGATAGAATATGTTTCTCGAGATTGTCTAGCGCAGGATGTGTCATGAGGTGAGTGAAAAGATATTATTTAATCACATCGCTCATACATCTACACTAGACACTTTACTAATGTTTGTCCTTTACTTTGGTGTAAGATTGATGGGTGCAACATCGGTTAAAATGTATAGAACTTGACCTTACATCCATAGAAATTTCAGCCACAGTACATAAACTTGACCTTACATCCATAGAAATTTCAGCCACAGTACATAAACTTGACCTTACATCCATAGAAATTTCAGCCACAATACATATAAGTAACAAGGAGGCATATCAACATTATCTCCATGTTGCAAACTGGAATTTTACCTAACACCTATCGATTTCCAAGAATTTCATATGTGTAAAGTGCCTCCTTTGATGCAGGGACAGCTATTTGTTAAGATTGTAAAGAATAAAAGTCCTCTTGATATAGAAAAGACTGTTGTAAAGATTGTGAAACGTTTAAATATTTTTCTCCAATAAGGAACCTCACTTCAAAGTCAATTTTTTTTCTCCAGTAAGGGCCCTCGTTTGAAAGTTAAAATGATTTTCTCTATTATGGGTATTTGCTTAATACTTAAATGTTTTTATTTTTCTCCAGCATGCCTCTATCATGCTTAAACATTTTTCTCTAGCAAGATTTCTCATGATATTTACTCCAATTAATTTATCATATTCACTCCAATTACACCTTCCATGACATTATTGCATTTCTCCAATTCATTGTTTGCAACTTTAGAGATCCACTATAAGTTAGCAAGATTTGATCACATACTTCATACTTCAATGACTTTTCTTCCACCATGTAACCTTATGTACTTTTTCAGACATCCGCTCCCAATGAACATTCCATCACATGTCTATTCTGAGGTCATGCTAGGATTTTAAAACTATCAGTTCTAGCAACTGTAGTACTCTTCTGAATCTCATTTCAGTCTTCGTCTGTTTGCCGTGTAACCCAAAGTACTTATCAATATTTGCAAATGTCTTTTTGTATACGTTTCAACATATCTTGAATCCAAGGTCATGTGAACTGGAAAGAACTCAGTAATGGCGCCTAAAGGCGAAAGGTATTAAAAGTTGCTCTGTAGATTTGGGCAGTTTTAAGTGGTTTGTTTTACAGTGAAATGGTTCATATTTATTGGGATGATATGTGAATATTCAAGGAATGCAGGGTATATAACATTATTGGTGGATCACACTCAATGTGAAAAAGTGTTGTTTCCACTCAAATTCATATGTGATGGACTATAGAAGGGAGCTTATTGGGTGCAGTTTTGAGCCTTTCCCTACCTGATTTGTTTGACACATTTAGTTATTTCAGTGTTACTACCTGACTATCTTTTGCCTTCATATTAAGAATTCTTTGTCACATGATGAGTAATAATCAGTGTCACAAATGAGTAGTGAGAAAAGTTAGTCCAAGCAAGATTAGCCACAAGCATAAGTGGAAAGAAAGACCATGACAAGCAACAAATGAAAACCAGATGACAGAGTTGGTCCCTAATGGAAACATCTGACACAAGTTTGCTTTGTTTTTATTTATTTATTTCCTTCATTAGTTGAGCAACAGGGAGGGCGAACCCTACAAATTTTTGCGACAAAATCGATTAAAGCCTCAGAATGCCAAATGGAGCCTTCCTACGAAATCTGATATTTTAACCCAAAAAAAAAATAAAGACTCCATTTGTAAAATGGAACTTTAGCGATTTTGTCGTAAATATATTGTCATAACGACCCTCAAAATTGATGCCAATTGCTATCATCTACGTCGCAAATATGTTGTCATATCGCCCTCCCTGCTGCTGGTTAATACAAATGATTTAACCAAATATTTGATCAAGTCCAATACGATATCGTGACCGAGGGTCGTGTAAATTTATTGTTATAAATCCATATGGGACTGACTGAGCATGACTAAAGTAATTTTTAAATCCATTGAAGTCCATATCGGAACACCATGTCTGCCAAATATTTCGTAGCGTATGCGTATCAACGCCATTGAATACAGCAAGAATATTGCAGTTATCGCGAATCACTTTTGGAATTTGAGTTTATCGTTGAGTGACATATATCACATCAGTGTTTTTATGCCTACCTCGGGAAAATATTCTAGCAGGGTTCTTTTGATTATCTAACATTACATCATCGTACACTACAAGATTGTTTATGTCTCCATCGAGGTCATCTACGCTAGGCGCATCATTAATATCAGTAATAAAGTCAATTACACTTTCACCTTTAATTTCTGATGCATTTTCATTATAATCTTTAGCACTTCATAGCACCGTTGATCATCTACGGATGGGGCAACTAAATATAATTTATCCCACTTCATAAATCGCATTATCAAATTAAGCAGCAATTGTGTTTTACCCGATCCAGATGGTCCGATTATAATGGCACGGACAGAATTCAGAAGCGCTGCGTGGTGCTTTACCGGTTCTCTTCTTTTAGTCGCTGAAAAATCAATTATATTCATAACGCTACATATAAATTATGGATCTATATTGTGTTAAATGTAAACAGCATACTAGTACAAATGAAGCGACGACGATTACAACTAAAAATAACAGATCGGCACTTACTGATAAATGTGTAACATGTGGTACAAAAAAATTTAAATTTTTAAAAAAAGCAACTCGGAGGTGATATCGCAGCCAAATTGGGAAAACTCCCCGGAACCCCATGGGCAAAATACCCTGGAGAAAAACACCTTCCAGGATATAGCTACTGTGGTCCCGGAACGAAATTAGATATCAGACTTGATGATCAAAATCATCCCCGGCCTGGTGAGTATCCGATAAATGCTATTTAAAAGGCATGTCATGCTCATGATGTTGCATATAAAAGCAATAATTTGCAACAAAGACATCTCGCGGATGTAAAATTAATTCATGCGTTAAATGCTATTTCCGATAAATCCATCAAAGATTTATTAGCTATGAAAGGTAAATTAGTGTTAGGTGCTGGTAATTAAAAACACTAGTGTTTTTATAGTATGGAATCTATTTATTATTCTCCGAAAGGATACTGGAGGGGTAAAGCAGCAATCAGTAAACTCGCTAACGCTGCAAAAGTGAAAAAGTACACTGCGGAAGATTGGTTATCCAAACAAGCTATATGGCAAATTTATCTACCACCGCCTAAACAAATTAATTATTATCATTTTGATGTTACCGTACCCAATGAAGTTCGTCAGGCTGATTTATTGTTTTTACCACATGACCATGGTTACAAATACGCGCTAACTGTAGTTGATATTGCGAGTCGATTTAAACAAGCAGAACCATTAAAAACCAAGTCAGCTTCTGAAGTCGTTTCTGCATTTGAAAGGATTTATAGACGAGGTCCTAAAAGATGGCCAAATCTATTACAAGTTGATCCTTGCAAAGACTTTCAAGGTTCTGTTCTATCAACAATGAAAACTCATAATGTTACAATACGACGGGGACATACTGCGTTACATTGTGATCAGGCAATTGTAGAACGATTTAATCGAACTCTTGCAGAACGGTTTTTTGGATATCAATATGCAAAAGAATTCATCCAAGAAAAACGATCTCGTGAATGGGTCCAAAGGTTACCGAGTGTAGTTGCAGCGTTAAATAACGAGATTACTCGAACTATTAATATGAAAACAAATATTGCAATAAAAAAATATATATACCCGAACAACCACAGCGGGTTAGCACTCAGCCACTTCTCGGTGATGTTACTGTGAGATATTTATACGAACCAGGAGAACTTGAAGGTGGTAAAAGAAGAGCTACTGATCCTATATGGAGTGTTACTATGCATAAAATTTCAACCATAACGCGATCAACTGGTAGACCTCCAATCTACAGATTGGATTCAACTGCACCTCAGCGTGGTTTTACACGCGAACAACTACAAGACATTCCGGACGATGCTCAATTACCGCCACATGGTCTTAACTAGCTCCGTTACGTCTATTACACTCAAGACAGGTCAACATCACATTGTTTCTGACATGACCAAGACTGTTATTTTTTCTGTCTACGGTAAATTGTCGAGGGTCTTTATCCAAATACTGCCAGTGTATTATAAAATTGCAACTGGGGCAGTGATTATTCTGTTGCTCTTTTAATGCGATTATTGCTTCAGCATCAATATCAAATTCTCGTTGTTTTTTTTTGTCCTGCTGTTTATAACCAGAGAGTTTTTTTATTAATGATGCTAATATCAGTGCTATCATCGTTTGCATTAAAATCATCATCGAAAACAATCCTTCGTAGTTGATTTATTCGTCGTACTCTGGACACTGCGAGATAGACTAAATTTGACCATTCAATGCGATTATCAACTATCCAAATAATTGTATCCGTGATGGTCAATCCTTGTGACGAGTGTATTGTTGTTACATAACCAAGCGTCCATGGTGATTTATCAGCGCATAATGCATCTTCTACAGCATTGATATAAACTAGTACAATATCATTTAACACTAGAATCTGTTTCTCCGTCTGGCCTGGAATTTCAACTTCAATATTCTGCTTTCGTGTATCCAATGGTCTATAACACAACGGTACTGGAAACGTTGGGAATTTTTTCTTGTGTAGCACAAACAACTTTTTCTGAAGTGCGTCTCTGACTATCTTTCTACTTGCTACTACAAAATCATTTGGTCTCCATGTTTCCCAAAAATCATTCATAGGTGTTTCAGAAATTATTTCACGCGCTACTTCACATTGAATTCTATCGGGTTGTAATCTAATTAGTTTTTTAAACTCACGTAACTGCTCATCGAGTGCTCTGTAGTCAGTATCAATTTCTTCGTAATAATCAACAAATCCTTTTAACCAATTATGTGGACTTCTACCTACAAATGGTGGTGGTTGACCATGATCGCCGCACAATATAACTTTTGTATTTTTTTGCAATAACCAATCAAGAAACATTTTTAATACATCTTCTGAAACAGTACATGCTTCATCCCAAATAATAACCGCAGGAATAAATTTTTCACCCATTCGCTCAGGAGTCCAAGCATCGCCCTTGTATCGAAAAAAACTATGATACGTGCAAGCTTCAACATTTCGTTTTTTTTATCTCTCTCGCTAGTCTATGGGTTGGTGTGAGTACAATCATGGACGTTCTCTCTCGATATAATTCTATCACACGTGTTGTCTTTCCATATCCACCACAACCGTTTAAATAAACTGTTTTATATCTACAAATTGGATCTGATATCGGTGGTGCCTTAGACATAGAAAATCCTTCGGATTTTCACTGATAGAATTATCGTTTTTCAGGTAACTGCTTTTAATCTCAACGTCTGCTGATTCAGAATAATCGCATTGTATTTCACGTTTAATTCGCCATGTTCCCCAAGTCTCTTCGCTATTAGTAAATTTAGTTACCTCTTTGATATATTTTTTATCGACATACATTGAATCAATTGCAACTCTAACTGCTATACTAGGAAATCTATTTATCATTGCAAATAAATTGATAGATGCATAACCCAGCAAGACAAGTAGATTATAGCCGTTTATGCATGACTTTATATCAGGAGCTTAGCAAAAGTGACAATTATAATTGTTTACACAACAATAAGAGTTTTATAAGGTAGGCATTAAATTCAATTATAGATCAAGGTTAATATTACAAACTATATATATATATATATATATATATATATATATATATATATATATATATATATATATATCTTGATTACACATTTTGAAAGCGTACTGTAATTGCGAGTATTTTCCAAGTGCAGATACATCTTCCTTACTGCTCTAAAAACGAAATAAACTTAAATTCCCAGTGTCTT
>JAEAOA010000479.1:0-32500 GCA_016746295.1 Potamilus streckersoni
TGTTTAACAATTTTTTTCTTTGTTGGTTCGACAATCGTTTTAAATAATTGTTCTATACCTTCTGAAAATACAGCTTGAGATTCCTGACGTGATTGTAGTTGTTGCTTAACAGAATCCCTGATAGGTAAATATTTTAATTGCCTGTAGTCGCTCTCGATCTAATTTAGCTGAACGAGGTTCTCCAATCATGTTTGATAATATTTATACTGGATGTTTAACTCATAGCAGCAGAGAGGCTTAACAACATACGCGTAGTGACCAGCACGTGAAAAAGAAAAGGTCTAACAATAATCTGGTCAATTAGAGAATTTTTTAGTGTTACGCCATAAACTTCGTTTTTGAGCCTTTGTTGGAACCTTTAGTTTTCAAAAGTAGGGTCTCTACAACCGTGTAGGGTTCAGCCTCTCTGGTGCTCAGCAATATAATTATGAACTATTATTATTATAACCACCAAGCTCGTTTACACATTCTATTCATTATTTTCCTTTGTCGAATATTTATCTTGATTTACCTTTTAAATGTCTCTTCTATAAATATAGAAATGTTGTGCTTTTCCATTGCTACCTTTGCAGGTATCATATATAGCACAAAAACTAACACAGACCAAAAGATCACAAGTCTACAACTACACCACTTAGCTGTGGATGATAAAGCTGTACATCAAAATCAAGCTGATATTTTCGTGATTGCATAAGTACAAAATGCAAGCTAATAATTGATATGTTCACCTTTTATAGATTATTTAAGGAAGTTTTAACTTTACCAACAACTAAGAACTGGAAATGACTGTAATGTTTAGTTGTACTAGATCTTTCCATGCAATCACAAATGAATATGCAGCAAAGCAAAGAAAAATTAAATAGTTGTTGTTACTTTTTGTAGCGTTTCATGCCATTTTTGCAGCCCAAGATAGGCTATACATGGCGTCCAGTATTATTGGTAGAGGAAGAATCATGGAAAACACGGGAAAGAATCAGCGACCCACAAGACACGAGAAGTTAATGTCAAGCTTACGCACATGCACACATTGGTCAAATCCGAGACTACAACCCATGCAGACAGAGGTGAAATGGCAGTGATCCATAAAGAAGAGCGCTTTAGACCACTGTAGACCCCAGTTAAATATTTAAAAATACTATTACTATAACAACAACTAATACTACTGTGGAAAGATAGAAACTATATGTAATGACATTAAGAATTAAGTAATTGATGACGAAATGCATAATTGAGATATTTGTATATTAAGGCTAAAACCAGTTATAGTTTTCCGAAGCACGATGATTAATTATTTTGATCGAGCAATCATCTGCATAGTAAAGTATATCATGTTATTTGCTTCTCATAGATTTTACTCTGAAATTTCTAATACATTTGACTTGCTGACAATATTTCTAAGATTTGATTGTGTTTTTCCTCTTGTACAGTGCCTAAAATAGCTGTATACCTTGCTCTTTAGACGCTTTGTAGTGTTGTTCTTCAGGTCTTTATATATAACAAACTTTGTTTGAATACATGAATATGAAAACTAAATCAATAGAACCGTCACCTGTCCAATAATAATTCAACCACCTCCTTGGACTAATATTGTCATATTCAATTGACGTTGATTTTTTATTGTTCTATGTCAAGTCTGTGTTACTTTTGTTTTAAGGTTTGTTTCAAATTTTAATCAAAATTACTATTAGGCTTCCAACTTAACTGTATCTTTATTCTTCTCCAATGTTACAGTTTTAACAACTAATGCAGATTTAGTTTCGTATATGGTTTTAGTCAGATCATTTTCAGTTTGTGTTCCAATAAAGTTCTTTGAAACATGATTTTAACTATTATCATACATTAATATGACTATAATTTATTCTTCCTGTAAGGAAATAAATAAAGACGACTAATATATCTGAAAAACGTCAAAGAATAAAAATATATAATTGACTTATTCAATATCAGCTTAGTTCTTGCTGTAACTCATGTATGAAAAAAATATTGTGTACAATTGATATATATATATATATATATATATATATATATATATATATATATATATATATATATATATTAGCCGATTGCATCATAAATTGAAGATAAAACTGCAATGATCTGAGCTAATCTCATTAATCTAGAATTAATATCATACAGTGGTTGAGAGATAAAATTATATCAGATACGACGCTTAAAATACTAGGTGATAAGTCAGTTGATTTTTTTACCCTTAGATAGCTTAACTATACTTGAAATTGTCAGTGGATTTATAAATCATTTTGTCCCATGTACTCTTTTTAATGGATCTAATAAAGAACACCAGAGAAAACGATCTAATTTGGTTAAATGTAAATTTGTAAACTTCAGTAATAATAAATACACCAATAATATATGCGCATGGAAAATGGTACAAAAAGATATTTAACTTTCTAAACCATTTTGAGAATTCAAGTTTAGAAAAGCAAAACTTAAGCAATTGGTGTATCACTAGGAATACTCTAAAATATTCACCTAAATTCAGAATGACAAGTATGTTCCGATTGGCATTTCGCAGCTCACATCTTTTCAAATGTATCGTTTCAGTAACTGTAGTTTGACCACTAGGTCACCCACTTCTAAGGTCAACTTCTTCATCGATTTGAAACCAAGAATCTAGATCGGATCTTAATCTTGCTATGCCTGGATCAAAGATACAGGAACCAAACAGATTTGTGGGGTCCATTGCGACGTCGACAGTACTCTTAGGGTATAAAAATTTGGGTAGATAAATTAAAAAGTAGATAGGACTATGTTAGTTCATATCAAATTTGAGTAGATAAATTAAAAAGTATATAGCACCATGTTGGTCCTTACAAATTGGGATTAGTTACAAATTGAATTTCTTGGTTCAATTCAATGGCTTGAATGACATAAAAACCGACTTACCTTAGAAGTTGCTGGTCCTTACAAATTGGAATTAGTTACAAATTGAATAGCTTGCTTCATTTCAATGGCTTGAATGACATAAAAACCGACTTACCTTAGAAGCTCCCTTTCACAAATATAATCCTAAATCGCTTGATTCAGAATTTTATAACAATAAACGACTTACTCGCTTTCTTTCACTGTAACAAAATTAATCAGCCGAACAAATCAGGTTTCTTATTTTTCAACTATTACTCCATGTTATGGGTGTTAATCCATGTCACGAGTGGAACAATAGACGATTAACCAAATTGGTCATAATCCATGTTAAGAGTTGAACAAAAGCGATAACCTCTTTACAATAAGTACTCAAAAACAAGCATTCTGATTGGAACACATAGTTATTCCACGCCATCTTTACAAAAATTACACAAAAGAAGCATTCTGATTGGAACAAGAAGTGATTCCACGCCATTTCGGAATCTTTACAATAATTAATTCAGAACAAGCATTCTGATTGGAGCACGTAGTTATTTCACGTCATATTGAAATATGTAAAGGCTGACCCAATCTGAAAACTTCAGTCAATTAGCCCAATCAGAGAAATTTTGCTTGTTCGTATTTACAAGCAAGAATTTCCTATTACTTACTTTAAAGATTTTTGTAGTAACTTGTAGTCGCAATATTTTTGTGAGTTCACTTTTTATGTACTAATATAATGTAATAAAATATTGTATTGTTTCTGCGTTCATTTGTATGAATTTGCTAGCTTCATAGTATTCTTTAGATACTACAGTATAATGTCCAGTAATCGTTTGTAGATTATTATTCTAAATTATATGAAACAAAATTTATTCCTTGAAATGATAAGTCGTAACTACTGAATTTTAGGCTTTTTGAATTCAAGCAATATTTTTAATCACTTGTATCGCATTCTAAAATGCTGAGAATTTTACAAGCATATGAAGCAGTAGATCACAGAGAAATTATTCAATATGTATTGCAATATTAAAGTAATATGTATTGTGTGCATAAGTGTCTCTTTAGAATATAGTTTCATATATATCAAGAAAAAGTCGATTAGCCCAGTCAAAGACATTTTGCTTGTTCGTATTTACCTCTTGCTACCATGAGCTTCCCCATAAACGGGACCACTCCTTTCTCTCTCTTCCTCTCCGATCCAGAGCAGAAGGTTCTTTCTCATAGCAAGAAGTGAGAAGAAGGTTCTGTTAAGAAATAACAATTACATAACGAACATTTTCTTACATAACAGTACATTATGATATCTGCGCAAGTGCTTTTATGCACTTGTTTTTTTATTAATGGAATTCAAGATAGAAGCTTTTTCTGCAAGATTATTAATCTGCATTAAACATACATATTAATCATACTATAGTATAAGCAAGGTAAATTAGAGGTTATTAAGTTAAATAAATTTGACATGAATTCCTCTAAGTGTAATGTATTGCCGCATTACATTAGGGGTATGATATAAATGGGAGATAAACCATTGTAAGGATTTAGTTTCAGCTTGCCCATGTTGTATCTAAATAGAGTCTAAACAATATTGAGCCACAAATGACAGATACAGATTGTACAATTATCAGGCGAATATTTTATTTAATATATGTTAATAATATCAAATTAGATTATGGGTATAATACATCTTTATTGTAAAGGCGTTCAGTTATGTTATGGTAAAGGGGAGATAATGCAAGACAATACTGGGCGCCAAAAGAGAACGACCGTAAGAGTTATGAACCGTGTAATACATGACTCGCGGTACTAATCAGTTAATAAAGTATACATCTGCGAACACCGTGATATTAAAAATTCAGTAGCATATATTTCTGAGAGCTCATGATCAAGTTTATACTTTTCTGTTTAGATAACTCCTTAATGATAACCTATGGATAGAGCCGAGGTCGTTACTTTTATCAACATATATTTGAAGTATGTGCTTTCAATACCGTACCAAAAATACACGATTATTTTAGCAAAGCTTCTTCCAAATTCAAGTGTGTAAAAGGACTAAAATTCTATCAATAAAACAATATCTATATCTTTCATCAGTAACCAACTAGGATAATCGCTCAAAAGATCCTTTTAGCTAAACGCTTACTTTCATTCTCAACCAGTCATGGTTAGGCAAACGCATATATACTGTTTTATCTTAAGATGACTGCTTTCCATTTTTAATACCATTACGTACAGCGAGGCAAATAGCAACTTCTCACACAATCCAAGACTGTCTTATATTCGCTAAAAATAGCTGGAAGACAAGATTATTTGAGTGTTACGGTCGACAGAAAAATATAAATCGAAAGGAAGTAACATAATATTGAGTACATTTGATCAAGTTGGCACAATCAATAGTCTTACATGATATCATATAAAGAGAGCAAATCATAACCATCAGTTATTGTTGTTTGACTTCTCTCTCTCTCTCTCTCTCTCTCTCTCTCTCTCTCTCTCTCTCTCTCTCTCTCTCTCTCTCTCTCTCTCTCTCAATCAAAGTGAAACAATACAACAAAAGAAGAACAAATCGAAGTGTATAATTTAGATATGAACTAACACTCTTTCTAAACGTATCATAACAGATTGTAAAAACCACGTAAAACTACAAAACACAGTCCCCCAACAACAAACAACAAATAGCACTCTTTCCAGAGGAAGAGATGAACGACGCAATAACCGAAAAAGACCAAAATAAGCACCAAATTAAGCGAATTAAAAATGTTCCGGTACAACACCCCATCAACAGAAAGTTATGAACAATAGAGGGTGACTCACTCTGGAAAAACAGAAAACACCAAAATGAAACACAACAATAAATCAAGACAGACTATTAAAGATTAGACTATAATTAGACATCAGATAACTCATGAAAACGTAATGTGGATGTAAAAAATAGGAATATTAAAAAGAATACAAAAATACATACATTTGCAAATAAAATAGGAAAACAGTACATGATAGAGAGAGAGATAGACAAAAATTAATGTACTTACCTTAAATCAAAACATAAATATAAAAATAAACGTTGAATGATTTAGCCTTTACATCTCGCGGAAACTCAAAATTATAAAATTTCAATAATATATAAAAACTAAATAAACTCAACATTTCACGGCAGAGGTCACAGCAAGCCAACATCCGGTACAGGTGAGAAAGAAGCGGAAAACTGACAAACAGAGAATAACTAAAAGGGTCCAGTGCGCAAACTCTCTGACCTAGAAAACTTAGACAATTAGGAAAGAAAACTGTAAGAATCTCAATTGAAACTGTCGTATATCATTTAAATAAGGATTTTTGTTATTTATAAAGCTACCTAGTGACCATCTCTAAAACATTAACCAGCGATCTATACCAGGCCGTACTTGGATCTGGCCAATATTAACACTAGAAGAGAATTAACTCATAATAATGTAATTTACTGTATATTTTATTACCTGATATGCAAGAGTTGTCATGTTTACGTCCACAAATAATAATGTGCACACTATCTCTCTCTCTGTCTCTCTCTGTCTCTCTGTCTCTGTATATTTATGTATATGTATATATATATATATATATATATATATATATATATATATATATATATATATATATATATATATATATATATATATATGTACATTTTTAAAATCTGCTTGTTTCCTTGCATGTATGTCTTTATGTATATAAGCCTTCTTGCTGATAGTTGTGTGTGTATTCATTCTCGAGGAAAGAATCATAGCTCAGAAATAATGGTATTTAATCACCGCGTCTAATATTTTTATTTATTGGCTAAAAAATATCCGCCATTGCATATAGCTAGACTAACAGTCAGTTTAATCGACAGTTGGAGACTGGTTTTGCTGTGCAAGTTTTAAATAACACACTATGTTCTTCCTCAATCATGTGGCGGCACTTTTTAGAGTTGTCCTTCTTAGCTCATTGATAGAATGACGTTGTACTGCATTCTTTAGCTTGATACAAAATTTGCGAAGGGACTATCTACCTACACTGACCCTACCATCCTACCTATCTAATTATAACATACATAATTGCATACAAACGAATCGGCATACCATACTAAGATACATGCATTTATCACATAGTTGGTTTGGTTTTTCTACAGTGTTATCTATTTCATATTTTTGATATTACCACATGTTAAAATATCACTTTTTTGATTATGAGTGGTCAAAATGGGCCCATTAAATTATTGTGCGGTATTTACTTTACTGATTGGCTGGGATAGTGGGAAAACGTTTTTAACCCTTCTTCAGGAATGTTTCGATTTGAATAAACATTTTTTGCCGGCCGTTTCTATAACTCGACTCGCAAATGAAAATTGAGTAAATATTATATTAGCTGTCTCAATATGGATATTTTACTCACACAGGGATTCATTGTGGCATGCTTAACAATATCATCATAAGAAAAATGGCATAAAACTACAATACAAGGACGTCAATAACGAGTAAAACTAAGGGACAGCGGGTGGCCGGGGATGCGGTGGGGTGCGTATATCAGTATCATAGATATAGGATCCACCGTATATACAAGCGTGGTTTAAATATTAACTTAAAGAAGTAAACAAACTTTACTCTGTTCGACACGAAAATAAATTTGTTGACGACTTCTGTGCAGTCTATTTATCAAGTCAAACACTATAAATATCAGGTCAGAAATGTATTGCAATAAATGTGGGAATTTTTGCATCCGGTAATCATATTTCACATGAAAATCGCAACAATGTAACGTCTGCTTCTTAAACGTGTACTCTACTGTCGGACTGCTTCACTGTGTACCGTATGTTGCAGCATCACATCGCATTGATCATTCTGTTTTGAAAAAAATGATTTTGTGGTTATAAAATATTATGTTTTTTTGGATGGAAGATTTTTCTTTGAATTATAGTTTGTAAAATAGTACAAGCTACTTTTACCAGTTCAACTTTGCATGGGACTATTTTTGATGCACAACAAATGAAAGGTACACTGTCTGTCAGAATGAACTAAATTAATCGTTCTTTTATCTAAATAATTTCCACTGAAATAAAAACTATGTTATAAAAATAATCTCAAATGGGTAACGATTTAATATTAAATTCATGAAACGCGTTGAATAATGTCCAGCTTTTGCTCGCTAAAGCTCGCTAAAGCTGGTCATTTTTCAACTATATTCATGCATTCAATATTAAATAGTTACAAATGTAAGATTCTCAATGTATGCAGACATACATAAAAACATAAGAAAGAAAATGAATCATAAATAATTATGTTCAATTACCTCAAGCCGATTGTTTTTGTTTATTAGCTAAATAATATTCGCCACAGCATACTATTAGACTAACGAACAACTTCAAAAACGGTTGGAAGCTGGTATTGCTGTGCAAAATTGAAATGAGACAATTATGTTTTTTTTTTCTTCATGATAGGATGACACATTTTGAGTTATCTCCCTTAGACCACTGTTGATTTGAAAGCATTTGCAAAGTCACTTGTACAAACAAATAAGATTGCTTTTGTCAATACTAGCGCTAGGAAAATAGCCACCCATCCCCCAATCAACGACGTTTTTATAGATCAACATGTGTACTTTAGAAAGCCAGTTTCCTTTGAAAATCATAATTATGATTTTAGTTTCAAAAGTGTTTGCATATTTACTATATAATACTCTGTCTTTTTGTCTCTCCTGTGAACAATTGTATTTCATTTTACAATCACGTTCTAATAAAATAATTCTAGATAAAGGTGTATTATGATTGTTTTATTGTCTAGTTTGGTAAAAGGAGACATAAATATATCAACAACAAATTAAACTACTCATATAAGCAGCGTTTTGGTTCATATTACTTCACGTCGAGTTTTTATTTTATCATTAGGTATGACTAGATAGCCCTTGTCATTAGGTATGACTAGATAGCCATTGTCATTAGGTATGACTAGATAGCCCTTGTCATTAGGTATAACTAGATAGCCCTTGTCATTAGGTATGACTAGATAGCCATCGTGATCACGATTTCATGATTTATCATGATGTAGAACAAATATAAGTCTTTAAAAGTTTTTGCTATATTGAGAATGTATGTACTTGTGTGTATATGTCTTTTGTTATATCACTGTATATTGTTTCTTCGAAAGAAAATCCTGTTTCATATTTACACGGAAGTGTCCTTTATACGTTGTGTATACTGTTTGATACAATGTATACACTGATCAGTTTCTCTTTCGTTGTTCGTGATTGAGACTTCAAAATTTGAGGAGCGATTAGGAACATTAAACACACTTGCGATGCCGCCTCGAATTTCGAACATGCGACAACTTTTGTAGCAGCTGAGACACAGCCATATGTGGGTGTTTATATATAAGATTGGATGTGAACTTATCAGTGAACATGTTTGCTTAAGTGATGGAGTGTGGTGATGACGAAAATGTATGATGGGTGAAATTTCTATATGGGGATAAGTGACTTCACTCTAACGAACCGTAAGACTTCTATCTCATTTATTTAACATTACAAATGCATACAGTTAATCAAACAACAGCGTCCCAGTTCTGAAAGGACATATATAAAGAGTATAGGGTCTTGGGGGGTTTCGTAGAATTTGGGAATTTAAGAACCGAAGAAAAACGTTATTATTTGGGTTTTTAAAATTATTTTATGCATGGACCACAACTGCGACTGATACACTCAAAAATGAGTTTATAGTAAGAGTATTAATAAAATATTGAATATATGACTGCAATTTGAAGAATCATTGAGCACATAAAGGAATACACATTAAGGAAATGATAAGGCAGCAACCTACGTCTGTTGAAGATATGCAGTCACCCGTACCTACGTTTGTCACCCAAATGGTACTAATAATAATCCGAATCGTAACTCACCATTGAAAAGCCAAAACGTGGCATGGAACATGCCAGTCCAAAATATACAGATCTGATCTAGAAGAATGAAATCAAAACTGAAATAAATTATTCGATTACTAGCATATCGGCTATTGATGACATAAATATATCAATAAAAGGAATATAGTTGATATCAAAATGCAAGGATCATGAAGAAAATACAAGAAAATGCGGAACATCAAAGAGAAACATATCAGCATTGAGCATCGTTGATGTGGAACTAATAAATAAAGAGATAATACGAAAATTTTGATGGAAAAGTCAACATTGACGAAATACAGATAGATATTGTAGCTTTGCACAACAAATATTATAAAAACCTTTCTCCATCGGAGAATTAGATATCCCAGGATTGAAGGCGTTAAATCGGATCAAACTGACAACACCTAGTTGAAGAATCAAATAATAATAACATTAATAGCAATATGTTTAAACATCACCATCGACATTGTGCGTATTATATCCAGAATAAGTATAATTATCATAATCATCAACATAATTGTCGTTTTTGGTAGCTTTGTTACATCTCGTCGAAATTTAAGCCAAGCCCAGTCCCGCATACAATGATAGCTACAGCTCTTACTCCAACACCGCTAAAGCTATTGCAACTACTATTATGCCAATCTCTACTTGTTCTAGTACTGCTACTTCTATCAGTATTAAGTTTGTTACTAGGACAATTTCTACCAGTACCAGTACCTTTGGTTGTGTTCTGCACGAGTTCAAGCCTTTAAAGTAAAAAAACAAAATAATATCTTGAATTTGGTGACCAGATGCACAGAGGGTTAACACTTTTTGCTGATTAAATTCAGTTTTTTTTTGTTCCGTATAAAGGTCTATGCAGAGGAAACTCTTAGTGTAGTAAAATCAAATGACATATTCCACTATGACAGCAACTATTACGCACAAAGTATCGATTTTAATACATGTTAATTGGTCAAAAGACATTTCTTAAGCTTTTCTAATCCATTAGCCTGTAACGCGTATACTTAGAGGCACCAAACAGTCGATCACAATATGCATTCTCTTTGATAATGATTTGAATTCAAGTAGCACATTCCAGTTTATTTTATGTATAAACATTTTCCTGTCAAATCCTTTGTATTGTATTTAACATAATTTCGTTTTTGCAGAGGAGCATCCTTTCAGATATGTATGTATGTATGTATGTATGTATGTATGTATATATATATATATATATATATATATATATATATATATATATATATATATATATATATATATATATATATATATATATATATATATATATATATATATATATGTGTGTGTGTGTGTGTGTGTGTCGCTTTAATTATATCTCTTGTTTCTTTTTGTTAAAGCTTCTTTAATTCCTTTTGAAAGATTAACTAATGATTAGCTTTAATAATTATTTATGGATGATATGTTTAATAAACTGTGCAAAGACCTGCTTGATACTTATATTTATTTTCAATTAAAATCAATTAGCTTTGATTTAACTTCTTTATTTAATACAGTTCGATATATGTTTACAAGGACTAATTTATATAATAATTATTCTCATTGATCCAATTCCTCTGACCTTAGCGAAGATTTTACTGTCTCATAGTTCAAGCTTGCGTGACTGATACTTGTTTCCACTATTGTACATCGTTGTTCTTCTATTATATGACTGATATAGTAGTAAAGGGAAATGAGGGCTTTGGCCCACCACCCCCTTCCCACACCTCCTCCCCCACCCCCGCCAAACCCCTCATTTCCCTTTACTACTACTATGTAGACAGATATTTTGTAACCAGACAAAACAACAGGTGTTGGAATGCCATAAGCTCTGTCAACAGAAGTGACGAATTTGTTAGAACAGCGTATGTGTGGATTATGATTATTCTAAAAACGGCAAATAGATTTTACCACAAATTTTTTATCAGATAACAGGATGAAAATTAAACTGCATTAGAACGTTTCAGTTAACAAGGTGGAAATTAAACTAGCATTAGAATGAAAATGATATTATTTTATATCTCATTACCAATGATTAATGTTTCAACTGTTGATATTAAAAATACTTCACTATCACGACTATAGATACTAAATTTTACTTTACCGCTCACACAGCGAAGGGACTCAAACAAATCTTTCATTTCTGGTTTGTTCAGAGGATATTTTTTGTTGATAAAATATACCCTTGACCGATCGAGATCAATTGTGAGTTTAGTATAGTTTTGTTGGCTAATGGGGCTGTGAAAGTTTTTAAATTCCGCTAGCAACTTTTGATACAATTGTTCGAGATAATTGAAATACACGCTGTTATCAGATCTGATGAGCGAAAGTTTTAACTTGTCACGTGTTCCATTAAAACATATACCTGATGTTTCATTATTAAATTCAACTGTCAATTGTTTACCGTCCATCATTAGATATTTGATGTTACTATTGTAGCTATTTGTCATTGTCAAATTTTCAAACATTATTTTATAAGTTTAGATAAAATTTTAGTAACAATGAAAATACCCAAAGGCAAATGTATCTACCCCATTTTTACAATAGCGTTTGTCATCAAAATTGTACAATCCACGTTTGATAATGAGATCTGTTTCGAGTTTATGATGATTAGTTCGAATTGCCATAGCTCTCATAAAACTAACACCGCCATCAATCGCGTACTTGTAGTCATCCAATTTCATAAACTTTTTAACAAAATTACGAGGCAGACCTTTGGCTTTTTTCGTTATTTTATTATTGTCTAACAATACGGCATAAATTTTGCTGCGTAATCCAATAAAATATTTGATAGCGCTCGAGTTCATTTCATCTTTAAACTTACCAAAAACCTTTTTATTTATGTCGTCATGAAATTTACTGTCACGTGGATAATCAGAAAGATCAAACAGATGTCGATTATTGTACATGTCCTGATAGATGTCCTCGCATTCAATTTCATATACGAGCGAATCAGTATCAGTAAACAATAATCTACTAGCCGGCCACTGATTTTTAACAAAATTATAATGAAAATCGTACATCAGCCACTTTGATAAATCTAACACAGCAGCTCCAACATAGATCGGCTTGTTTAGTTTTAGATTTGTTTTTCTTCTTTGTATCGCAACAAGATTTTCATTAAATATTTTCATGCTCACAAAATCATCGTCTGACACAAGTTTGTTTCTGCGATTGACATCATTAACTATTTCAATATTTACACGTTTCCTAATATTCTCCATCGTCTTACCAAAAACGGAATTGTTCATCAGTTTAAAGAAGTTTTTCTCAAACTCTGTTTTCGCTGCAGCTCTTCTTGAAGTGTTTGAGTTAATATAACCTCTCATCCACGGCGACTGATTAAATTTTAGTACACGATGAACTTTTCTCAACACAAGACCAGCATCGACTGCTTGTTTTAAAACTTTGTAATGCAAAACGTAATTTTTCTTATCAAGTAAATTTGGTACTAGTTTCTTGACCATGGAATGTTGCCTTGGTGATGCTAATGCTTGTTGTTCTTTTGATAACAAACTATAATCTATAACCATCGATTCCGCACAGAAAGGGTAATCGTTATGTAATTTGTGTAGCGAATTTGGATAATCAAGATCAACTTCAACGAAATAGGAAACATCGTCGGGTATCTTTTTTTCTGTCTCTGATAGAAATCGATCAACCGTGATCCAATGAAATCCGCTAAAAGGCATTGGTTCTGCCATCAAACCACCGTAAATATTATTACAATCTAGATAAATTATATACTTCGAAGGAAGGTCAGGGTTATACTGTTTCAGGTATTTGTTGTTTGCTTCAGCATATTTTTTTGTTATCACGCTAATACCACCTCGGATACCTTTTTCGATAAAATTGAACATATCAACATCAATCAGTAATTCTAACCTTACCTTACTAAACTTTAGCAAAGCATCCCATGACAACCCAGGGGCAGAATAATACCAGCAAGGATCTAGTCCATAATTATTATAACTCACTTCACGAAAACTTTCAAAAACATCTGCTAATAATAACACGTCAGTTTTCAGGTATAAATCATGATAATCATCAAAAGTCTCACAATCAAACTCTTTCCAGATATCTTGTGCATACCTGTACTCATCGTCAGTTATATTTTCATTTTTAAGTTGTGAGTAAAATTTGTCTTTGTCAGGTAAAGATGTTTCATCAAATTTACTCCAGTCGTCGAGGTATTCGTATGGAAAAACTCCTTTTTTAGCTAGTAGATTAAATTTATCTCCAAAACAGTCTCTTAAGTTATCAAATTTACTACAACCTTTCACTAACTCATCTAACGAGGCTGCCATAAACTGCAGGCTGTCAATAAAACGCAATTTACCTAACGTAACTGACATGTACTTTTCAAAATTATTTGGGATGCATTTGATGATGTTATCGAGTTTTAGACGAGATTTTAAATCAGGATCACCAAAAGCTTCTACTATAATATGGCTATCATATCCTCGAAAATTGTGAAGAATAACTGGAATAAAATCTGGAGCATGAAATTTTAAATTACACTGATTATGAGCCGCTCCACGGTACTGTCCAGTCAAATGACAATGGTCATGTACTTTTTTGTCATCGTCAAAAGCTTTTTCACAAATATGACAAATTTCTGCTTGCTCGTGAATGGATTCTTGTTGAGGTGTTAATTTTAACATTGGCGTTACATTTTTCAAACGATAAGTAATATTATCAACTTCGTTAATCAACTGCTTGAGAAGCCAATCAGCTGGATTTTTACCTCGATATAATTTGATCGGTTTAGATAATCTCGAATCAGTACAACAAACTACCTTGTACGCTACTCCACACGGAACATGATTTTGAACTTTTCTTGTACTCGATTGATTAGGATTATTTTCTACGCCAAGTACAGGTTGAAGTAAACATTCAAAATCAGCGTATATAACGAAAGGAATTTTTAGTTTGTGATTATGATGGACAAACTGTAACACACTATCTCCCTTAGATGGCATTGTTATTCTTTGCACATCACTACAGTACTGCAAATGCTTTTGTAATGTTTCATTGTTAGTACAACCATGCAAGCAGCGGTAACAAAAGAACTTTTTGTTCCTATTTTTATTGTACTGTTTACCAACTAGTCCGTTAAAGTTTTTAATCCAAACGTAATGATTTTTGTAGTACAGTAAATTTATAGTCGATTGTGAAGCTTTTTCTGAAATATATCTCGGGTATACATCCTCTTTTTCATCTGGTCCGAAAACGTTAATTGAAACATTATTTTGCTTTTCAAATTTTGGTATTTGATTTTCTGCCACAGGAAAGTTAATATCTTTAAAATTTAATCTAGACACGTGACTGATATATTTTTCAACGCGATCAGCGTGTTTTTCTGCTGGAAATAGTGCGGAAAGAACAGCCCATTGGAAACATTTGTTATATACGTTTTTGATGCTTATACAACATCTTTTACTTTTTATTTTTGGTGGCAAGTCGATGTATGAACTACCTCGTAATGCGTTATATTTCATCGTGCGAAACAATATTTCTTTGATCATTTCAAACTTCCAACCCGAACCTAATTGAGTGAATTCCTCTATTTTTTTCCAGATTTCTTGGTGTATTTCATCAGATAGTGATAACAGATCAGTCCCAAGCAAAACACGTCTTGATTTTGCGTTCATATAAGGTTCTGCAATTTCCTTGTTAGTTGATTCTTCCGTTATAACTAAATTTGAAAATATAACATGATATTGTACAAATAATCTAATACTTTTATATTTTTCGAGCTCACGTTTTACAGTTGTCTGTAGTAGGTGGTAAAGATTTGTTGCAGTAAAATTTACTAATACAATTTGATTATCAAACTGATAACTATTATCAAAACCTGCAAAAGCAGTCGCTATTTTATTAGGTTCTCCCTTAAGGCTTTTCTTAGCTATATCACGTAATTTTAACATTATTATATTATAATGCATTATCTAATTAATAATTTTTTCACACTACGCATGCGCTAAAAATCAATTGAAGATAAAAAAATCTCCTATAATATAATGACAGCAAATCTAACAAACACATGTGAGCAAGAAACATATCAAGTTCACCCAATGTATAACTTATCTCACACTGCGCATGCGCTAAAAATCAATTGAAGATAAAAAAAATCGCCTATAATATAATGACAGTAAATCTGACAAACGCACGTGAGGAAGAGATTTATCAAACTCACCCAAAGTATAACTTTATCTCACACTGCGCATGCGCTAAAAATCAATTGAAGATAAAAAATATTACCTATAATATAATGACAGTAAATCTGACAAGTGCACGTGAGCAAGAAGCATATCAAATTCACCCAAAGTATAACTTATACGCTGGAAATGTATTAGGTTCGGTTATTAACATCAAAACTAGAATATCTGTTGGCAAATTAACGTCAGCGGGTTTTACGATTAGTGTAAAGGGAGATAATGCTGAGAGGATTGCAATGTTTAGAAAAGATTTTATTTACACGTTGTTCTGCGATGATATTCCAGAGGGAAAGCGTGTATATCATTATAACGGTAAAGTCACTGATGACAACATTGAAAACTTATCCTTACAAGATGAGTTTCAGCCACATCCTGTCTTTGATTTATACGAGGCTAACGATCGCGGTATTATTAGAAACAGAAAAACTAAAAAAGTTCTTGGTACTATGAACAATATGGGATATATCAAAGTAACTGTTAGAGGAACATCGCCGAATCAAGTTAATTATTATGGTCATAGGTTTGTTTACGAGGTGTTCAACGGATCTATACCCAATGGTCTTGTTATTAATCACATCAATAACGTAAAGACTGATAATCGATTGGAAAATCTAGAACTAGTTACCCAACAGGAAAATGTAAGAAAAGGACGAGGTGGTGGTATTAATTTTAGATGTCCAATAAAACCTGTTATTTCAAAAAACCTCGAAACGGATGAGGAGATTAAATTCAAATCGATTTCAGCTGCGGCGAAATATTATAAGATAAATCCCGCAGTCGTAAAATTTGTAGCTGATGGAGTATTGAAATCAACTTTTTCAAGCGAATACGATGCTAGGATTGGTTTTAGATATGATGATCAATAATATTTTGTAATTCGGTTTTAGTCAAGCAATGATGAGCAAATGCTATGATATCATCGTGATTAAATTTTAGAGTCGTTACTCCACTTTCATTAATTTTATTTTTTTCTGCTTCTGTTAGCAATATTTTATGAGAATCACCTTGCATTACAATAACATCAACACTATAACCCAACAAACATTTTCTTACCGCTTCGGCTAGTTCGTTGTAATTTACTATATTAACTTTTTGGTGATATTTTATCTCATCATTCATCTTATAATAATAAATTAGATAAAAATATATTATAATAATGGACTTGATGAAACGACTTGCTGAACTCTACGAAGAAGATACTAGCGACAAAGTCACCAGCGATAAGGTCACATTTTCCAAAGATTTTATAGACAAATCTATTGGTTATAGTGAAGATGATATTTTGTATAATAATGAATCTGATGATGATGGTGAAGTAGTCACTGTTGCTGACAGATCAAATTACAGCAGATCAACAACTAAACAGTATAATGTCAAGTATCACATTGCTAAACAAATAATAAAATTTAATTTTACCGTTGCCGAACAACAACTGTTTTGGCAGCTAATCAAACCTTTCTTAAATATCAAGATTCCAGGCCGACAGAAAAATATCAAATTCGATTTCATATTCCTTAAAATTTTTAATCTAATGACGATCTCTAACGATCGTAAGCAGAATCTAATATCGTTATGTAAACCAGTAAAATGTAAATCTGTCAAACAAAAGTATGAGTTAATTTATAATAGCATTATATCATAATCTGCTTGGTTGGGATCCAACTGTTAAATTTATCGCTATACCCACGCCATTTGACTAAACTTTTATCCCCTTTTTTTCTAATCACTTTCTCGATAACAAAAAACATCCTGCTCAGTTTTCTGTAGTTCTTGTTCATAAAAACTACCTACGATCGGTTCCCGTGCCAGATCTTTTACAACGTACGTTACAGGTACTGTTAGAAGTACCTTATCAATTACAAATACTTCTTCGCTCCAGTTTGGAGTAAATCCTTTTGCAAATACCTTTTTTGTCAAAGAAATTCTAACTTTATCACCAACCTTAAATTTATGTCTGCTGTACATGTTTTCATTTGCTAATATCGGATTTTTAACAGCTTTTTTAGGTGTCATTTTGATGGTTCGATGTTTCGTGTTATTATATTCACCTACGATTTGAGAAAGGTCATCGATGTACCTGTTGGTGTTTTTAGCTGTCATATGTTTGTGTAATTTTTCGTTTAGCGTGCGATTAAATCTCTCGACAACAACGCTTTTACCCTCGTTTCCTGTAACGTATTTTTTTATATTATTTTGTTCTAGAAACTGTTCAAACTTTTTGTTAAAAAACTCAGATCCGTGATCAGTCCAGATTTTATTCGGTTTTCTTTCTACACTCGTTATTATTTGTCTTAACGCATCAGTCATTGAAGTCCCTGTCTTATCCGAAACAGGTACACTGAAAGCATATTTGCTAAAAACATCTATAACATTAAACAAATACCTTTTTGGAGCGCCATCAGCGCCAACATTAAACTGAGCTACATTGGATACATCTACCAAATCTATTGCCCAGATATCATCTACACCATTAGCGACAACTTTACGTCGTGGGAACTTTTTT
The DNA here is from genome assembly GCA_016746295.1 of Potamilus streckersoni. Classification (NCBI taxonomy): domain Eukaryota; kingdom Metazoa; phylum Mollusca; class Bivalvia; order Unionida; family Unionidae; genus Potamilus; species Potamilus streckersoni. The sequence continues at coordinate 18,492 of JAEAOA010000479.1, forward strand.
TTTAGGTCTGTGAAGCTCGACTGCAAGATCATCGTATACTTTTTTCCAAGTTGAGACTCACCGAGTCCGAGTTTATATTTTGCTCCTATCATTCCCTGAACAAATCTTCTATCGAAACGTTCTCGTAGATTTGTTGGCTTCATATCACGTAATTCGTCTAACATTACTTTATCACAATCTAATTTTGAGTTTTCATGATCACGATAACAGATATCATGACGCATTGCTATTGCATCCACTTGATTATAAGGCTCTTGGCCTGGCAACGGATTGTCGTTTTCATCTAGTTGTTGATCTAGTGGATTCCACGGACCAGTATACTTATGACCTGGCAAAGTCCAACCGCCTTTTGGTTTTGGCAATTTTCCAATAATTTTATGTATATCTATACCTGACCCTATTATTTCTCTGTTGTTACAACATTGACAGTATGCGACAATTTTATTTTGCTCAATACACAAATCTCTGTCAGAATCACAGTTGCATATCATTCTATATTTTTAATCGTCGACTAAAATAATATTAGGATAACCAGATCCTAGCGACGTCGCTGGAGACACTATCGCTGGGGACGTTTTCTTTAAAAATGTATTTTTTCTTTTTCCACAGATTGCACAAATACTTTTTAATATTATCCTGTTGTTTTTTGTTTTTTCTGTTGTTTCATTAATATTTTCTGTTTTAGTTCTACACTTGAGACAGTATGTTGACATTATTATACTTGTAAGTTTAGATAAAATTAATTGCGATCTCATCATTAGCGTGAAAAGGATGCTTGTCAAACTGTAAAATAAATTTTAAAAAGTTAAGATTTCTGCTCATCTGTTGGATAAACATAATACAATAATATCCACAAGCAGACGTTCCAACAGGTTGGAGTTGATTTGATGAATAATATATCTTGTTAAATTTTTTGTTCATATACATTTTTATTACATCGCTTGGAGGAAGTCCAAACGAGTCGAAATAATTATTATTATAAACTGCTACCCAATGCGTGCCGGATCCGTCATTAAGATCTTGTATATTAATAACACACGAACTTACAGCTGATGGTGATTTTATTGCTGCGAGCTCATCTTTAGAATAAACTTTGTGAAATCCAGGAACCGCTTTTAACTTATCAATGATATCAAAATTACTCAACGGGGTCGACGAATTCCTGGTAATGTTAGACCACGTCCGATTCCTAAGAGATTTGGGAGCAGACTTCCCGCTAGTCCCGCCAAAAGTGGAGCGATCGGAATAAATCCTCCTTGTTTTGGTTGATTGCATATGCATTTGCATTTTGGTGTCGGTGATTTTGTTTTTGTTGTTTTCTTTTTTTTTTGTTGTTAGTGATTTCTTTTTCTTTTGTGGCATTATTATATATTATTTACATAAAATTTACAATTTTTTTATTCCACTTCCACGACTGCTTTCTTCTTTGCGCCAGATATTGCTCGAGACGCTGCTGCTAGTCCTAATGTGCCTAAGACTGGTAAAATTTTAGGTATTATTGTACTAGTTAATATTGATAATGCTGGACCAAGAAAACCACCTTCTTTTGCCATCGCTGTCATTTGTGCAGCACTCAAATTTAAAACAAAAGTTTTTTTACGATCATACTTTTTTACTTGATTTTTTGTTAGCATTAATTTTGTTAAAACACCATCAGAAATATTAGGAATGATTTTTAATGATACCTGTTCTCGCTTTGCAATAGCAGCTACTAATTTTTTAACTTGGCCATCAGTCAAATATACTTCTTTTACAATATACCTTGCCATTTTATATAACAACTGTAGATTAAACTTGAACTGTCATTTTACCTCCAATAGAATCTACTGTGATAAATCTATCACTAATCACTAATGCGTATACGTACAACGGCGCTACTGGAACCGCCCCAAGTGTCCAGGTAATTTCAATATCCGCTGTGCTGTCTACAGCTCGCTCGTTATGTTTATTAACATCAAAATGAAATATAGGATAAAGCGTACGAAATTCCTCTGCTGATATTTGAGTTCCATCTTCAACATCTTGATATTTTTGCATTGCGTCAAGCAGGTACATGTACGGTCGAGAAATATTTTTATTAACGTCATCAGCAAAATTGCACTCGATAGCTCGTTCTGGATATTGCTTTGAATTTAATCTAGGGTATATTCGTCTGACATCAGTGATCAAATATTGCATTATTTTGTTGTTGGTTACCTCGTCGGGCTTGCTGTTGAAATACGACAAAGATATTTCTCGGCAGTTGTTCGCTTGATGTTGTTGTGACCCTCCATGTGTAGTCAGTAGTATATGGAACCGCTGTCTGATATGTCTTATGCTGCTTAAAGTAAATTCTGTTTGTATGTTTATCAAGCGTACTATTTCATTCTGACATTTTAGTGATTGATGGTGTTATACGTGGCATCCACAAAGCGAGTTTGTTTATGATAAACTGTACATCAACCCCTCCAGATCTAAACAAGCAATCGTTTTGGTCTGCTCGATCTAAAATAAGAGTATGTTTTACTCCGCGAAATACTTTATCATAATCGCGACAAAAGCCGAAAATCATACTTAGCGGAAGCATCATTATAATTTGACATGATCCTGCTGCAAGGTTTCTTCGCCTAGCGAAGCCTTCGTTATAACGTGGATATCTCACGTCAAGTGTGTTAAGAAGCAAATTTAACATTGCAGTACCGTCTGCAGCTGCTCCTGGTGGTGTTATATTTAGATTATTAAAAGCTGCTGTAAGAGAAACTCTTGTGGCGTTTGCATTAGCATCTGCAGCAGGTGCGACAATATCTAGTGCAGCAGCATTAGCAATGAGAAAATTTCTCACAATTACAGCATTTTCATCAGCATTAACTCCATGTACTATAGCGCCTCTCTTTAAAAATTCTGTTGATTCAGCTATACCCCGTCCAGTATCTTTAAACCACATCATATTAGTTGCAGTTGATCTGGAGTAATCGTCGGAAAACGAAATAATATTTAAAATTGTACTTGCAACTTGTAGATGACTCGAAATATCTTCTATAGTTTGATTGGCCAGTTGATATCTAGCACTTTTGAATAAACACCAGCCGTTATTTATAAGAGCTACTTCTGTTCCAACTGCAATTGCAGCAGGTGGATTAGCTACTGTCATAATCTGACCACGAACTTCTAACATAGCCTTATGTGGCAGTAGAAATACATCTTCGTCTCTGGTGTTAAAGGTTCTAATACCAGTTTTATTTGGTTCGTTAGAATTTTCATCAAGGTACTCAACAAACTCGAATTCTGTCACATCGTTGTCGATGTCATAAGTTTCTGTTAACTCGAGATAATTTTTAACAGACATTTTATTTTATTAGATTATATAAAATTTTATTGCGGCATTGTTACTTTAGATATTAATTTTTGTATGATCTGCTCGCCCTTTGGTGATAATAATTTTTTTGTTGTTGTTATCATAGCTTTTTGAGTTTCTTTTGTTGGAGCGATTTCTGAGATAGCTTGTTTTATTTCAGATGCAGTCGGTGGATCACCTTTTATTTTATCGGCTATTTTTGTCCCACCGCATTCCCAGCGGTAGATGCAGCCCCAGTTGCAAAAGCTTTACCAGCGTCAATAGCAATTGGTGCAACTTAACGTGCTATACCCGGAATATTTTCAATAACTTTAGTGAATATATTTCCAAAAAATCCTCCTACTATTTTTCTTCGATAAACTTTTTTTCTTTGTTTCATTATATTTGTTGTTGCATAATTTTTACTTTTGCTCGCGTAGATGTAAATAATAAGTTACAACTTCATTACTAACATGTAACTGATTTCCTAATTGATCTGTCAACTGCATCCTTATACTTGATATTTGATCTTCAATGTTTAAAGGATAATATATAATATGTCGTGGAGTTATTTGCATGAGAGAACCTGGCGGGACTTCTGGTGAGAAACTGTAAATCGTTTGACCTTTGCTACCTTTTGATGTATAAGAGCCAGAAGCAATAGAGCAATTTACTAATATTGTATTTACTTCTGTTATATTTGCTGGCAGTTCACTGTCATATGTAATAGGCTGATCAAGTGCAGTGTAAGTTTTTTCAGTAAATCCTAACAGTTGTGCAATACTTCTTTCTCTTGGTTCAAGATTGATTGCTATATTTTTCAAAGTTATCCTAGTTCGCAATGTGTTATAATTTGCTGCTAATTCAAAATTATCAGCTACACCGTCAGCTTTTGTTATGAGCTCTTTGATTGTCTTGTTTAGATCTTCAATATTATAAGCTCCTTGCGGAATTTTTATTTTTTTTTGTTGTAGATATTGGAGATGTTGTAATCATAGTACAATACATTTCATCGTTAACATCATTTTTCACGTTAGGTATAGCATTCCAGCAAGTACAAGAAATTAATCCAATTTCATATTGTTTTGTAGGATCTAGTTGGATATGTGGAATATAATTTACTGAAAAATTTGCGCTATCTATCGCAGACTCACTAGAGTTTAGTAATAATGTTGTTTGCATTCCTTTAATATTATATCATTTTACAAAATTAAGTCGCGGTGTAAAGTTTCATATTCGTCAGATGTTAATAATTCACTCGATCTTAGATGATCAAGTATGTCAATGATTTCATTATCAAGTTCAACACTAACATTCCCAGCTTCCTTTGATGATATTAATAACATTAATCTACCTATCATTTCAGTAGTTGAAGTAAATACTTTTACACCAGTTCCTGTTCTTACTCTACTTTTTTGTATACGAGATTTATCAAAAGTTAAAAATTTCCTTCTAAAACTCCAGCCACTACCAAAAGGTTTTGCTCTACTATTTTCTGCTGTTTTTTTTAAACGTGAGAGCAATGACACCGTTTCTCATTCTATTATAAAGTGGAAGCATATGATCAATTTCTGTAACCGTGTTTATTTCATCTTTAGCAGCAGCTCGGTCTTTAAATATTACATCTAATCTATCGATTAATACTTGATATTCTACATCAGTCCACCTGCTTATATTATTAATATCACTTATATTTTCTTTGTTTAAAAAATCATCATATTCACTACCTTTTATCTCATCATTTGCTTTTTTTATAAAATAAAGTCTTTGATCTCCAACTTCCATAAACTTTACAGTAAGCTCACCAACTCTTTGTTGCTCCTCTTTGATATCTTTTATATCTCCTGATAAACTTGTTATAATATTTGTTATTCCTTGCGTTGTTAACTCTGCTAATCTTCGCTCCAGTTCCAGTGGATTGTTTATCAATCGATCTGTTTCAGCTTGTCTAACCGCAGGATCAGCTATATTTGCTGTAAGTGCCTCAATCAGTTTTCTTTTTTCTTCATCAGATCTAGTAACAAGTTTTGCAGCAGCTGCTTCCTGTTGTTCTCTAACAATTCCAACCAAACCTTTTTCCTGTAGTTGTTTAAGTTCTTCTTCTGACAGTGGTTTAGTTTCAGGTTGTTTACCTAATAATGCTTCAGTAACCGGCTTGAAAATTGTAGCTGTTGTTTCTGTAGCAGTTATTTGTCCACGTCGCGCTTCTTGTACTTTTTGCTTAAGTGATGCCTGAGATTGAGCAAGTTTTTTTAGGTCTTCTATGTGTTGTCTGTATCTTGCTCGTTTGTCCATTATTATAATTATAAATTTTATAAAATTGAAACGCTTTACTGAAAGTAACTGTTAATACAACAGCGAAACATTTTAGTTGGATCATTTGTAAGTTTATCAAACAAGAAAAAGTTAAATTTATCTTTTGTAGCATTACGGTATAGTTTAATAAACTTATCTTTTGTCACGTCACCGCATTGTTCGCTTGCAATATTTCTAACGTCAACATTATTCAGTCCTGGAAATAAAATAAAACAACCCGTATTTCGCCTAATAAACCTGTCAACATTATAAAATCCTTGAGCGAGATAAACAGAATTACACTGTTTGTTACGTGACAGTGAGAAATATGATCTTATTTTGTTCATCTCCATGTTATTTAGCGGAATATTATCAAAAACTACTATCTTATGTTCATCTGCATCAAGTTGATTGACTGGAATAAGATCTTCTGGCTGCCTAATTATAAAACAATCTTCGCCAGCTTTAAGATCATCACGAAGTTTTTCATTATACTCACTTAATAACTCATACTTATCTTGCTGTGGATTGATTGTGTAAATATAAACTCTATCGTAGTTAAAATTATCACCAAAAAGCAAGTTCATAAGTAAATTTGTTTTCCCCGATCCAGTTCGCCCAACAATAAGATAATGACAATCAGGAAGTTCATTGTTATATTTATGCTTCACTAGTCTCTCTGTATCAAAGTTTAATATCGACGATTTTGCCATTTTATATAATATTAAACTAGTGTTGATAATTTTATCTAGGACAGTAAATAATGAGCTACTATACAAAATTTGGAACACTATCAGATTTATCAACAAAAGGTTACCAAGGTGACTTATCCAAATATGCAACTCTTGATCGGCTCAAAAATGAAATCAATAATTTACTAAATTTTACCAGTGTAGATCCAGATGAAGTTGTCATTTCCCAGAACAAAGAAGGACGATTAAAGACGAGTAACGTAAAACTGTCAGATGTAGTTGTACGAAATCCAAGTGGGAATATTGTTATGACACAAAACAAGATTACAGATCTTGGAAACCCAACTGAGGACGGGGAAGCTGTCACTAAAAAATACGTCAATGATTGGGACGCTTCAATTAATAATGAAATCAAAGCGCTCAAAACTGATTTTACCAGTCACGTGAACACATTTTTAAGTTTTCGTAGAAACATAAACAAAATTAGAGATGAATTTTTTGGAAATCCATCAAATGTTAACATTACACTCGCTAATATTAACACAAAACTCAATGATATTAACACAAAACTCAATATTATTAGTGGAATTCCTAATATTGTTGTGAAAACGAGTATGGTTAAAATTCCTCACAAACAGATTAAAAATATTGTGTATACTGTTGCATCTGGTTATAGTGGATGGACATCACAAAACAAATCTATCAAATATATTGCAGAAGTTACCGGTGTGTATAGATTGTCAGTGTTTAGCAGTGTAAAGTTTAAAATATTTACCACATATTCATGGCGTTATTTAGATGATGACATATTTGGAATATTATCTGTAATATTAAACAAAAATTCTGAGGAGGAATTTACACTTGAACCAACTGATAAAAATTTTGTAGGTCCTTATCGGTGGTGTTTGGAATTTGTAGCTGATTTATCATAACTATGTAAACAATTATTATAATGAAAAGAAGTATAGTTGATTTTAATCACATTTCAAAAGATATTCCAGAACAGGATGTGGACGCACTAATACAATACTATAAATATTATCATAAGAAACTTTGGTGTGTTAAAAAATGTTACAAATACTACAACAAGATCCTTCGAGTAATATCATATCTACCCTTGTTATTGACCAGTTCTGGTATAATTTCAAGTGGGGTATCATTAAATCCATTTTTGTTAATTATATCTGGTATTGGTGATTCACTGACAGCGGCATGTAAAAAAGTAGAACCAAGACTTTTGATAAAAAAGCACGGATGTTTAACGTCAATTAAAACTTACAAGCAACTACTTGATCAGATCCGGTCTTACCTACGAGGAGTTAAATATAATATGGATGATTTATTACGTGAATTTCGTATTATTGACAATATGTTAACAGATATTCTACCAATGAGGGTTAGCAAGTATGAAAAAAAATATCACAAAAAATATGAGTAACATAAAATTTTATCTAAACTTAAGATATAATATAACTAAAATAATATCATTTTCATTCTAATGCTAGTTTAATTTCCGCCGTGTTAACTGAAACGTTCTAATTTACAGTTTAATTTTCATCCTGTTATCTGATAAAAAATTTGTGGTAAAATCTATTTGCTGTCTTTAGAATAATCGTACTCCACACATACACTGTTCTAACAAATTCGTCACTACTGTTGACAGAGCTTATGGCATTACAACACCTGTTGTTTTGTCTGGTTACAAAATATCTGTCTACATAGTAGTAGTAAAGGGAAATGAGGGGTTTGGCGGGGTGGGGGAGGAGGTGTGGGAAGGGGGTGGTGGGCCAAAACCCTCATTTCACTTTACTACGACTCGCGGTACTAATCAGTTAATAAAATATACATCTGCGAACACCGTGATATTAAAAATTCAGTAGCATATATTTCTGAGAGCTCATGATCAAGTTTATACTTTTCTGTTTAGATAACTCCTTAATGATAACCTATGGATAGAGCCGAGGTCGTTACTTTTATCAACATATATTTGAAGTATGTGCTTTCAATACCGTACCAAAAATACACGATTATTTTAGCAAAGCTTCTTCCAAATTCAAGTGTGTAAAAGGACTAAAATTCTATCAATAAAACAATATCTATATCTTTCATCAGTAACCAACTAGGATAATCGCTCAAAAGATCCTTTTAGCTAAACGCTTACTTTCATTCTCAACCAGTCATGGTCAGGCAAACGCATATATACTGTTTTATCTTAAGATGACTGCTTTCCATTTTTAATACCATTACGTACAGCGAGGCAAATAGCAACTTCTCACACAATCCAAGACTGTCTTATTTTCGCTAAAAATAGCTGGAAGACAAGATTATTTGAGTGTTACGGTCGACAGAAAAATATAAATCGAAAGGAAGTAACATAATATTGAGTACATTTGATCAAATTGGCACAATCAATAGTCTTACATGATATCATATAAAGAGAGCAAATCATAACCATCAGTTATTGTTGTTTGACTTCTCTCACTCTCTCTCTCTCTCTCTCTCTCTCTCTCTCTCTCTCTCTCTCTCTCTCTCTCTCTCTCTCTCTCTCAATCAATCAAAGTGAAACAATACAACAAAAGAAGAACACATCGAAGTGTATAATTTAAATATGAACTAACACTCTTTCTAAACGTATCATAACAGATTGTAAAAACCACGTAAAACTACAAAACACAGTCCCCCAACAACAAACAACAAATAGCACCCATTCCAGAGGAAAAGATGAACGACGCAATAACCGAAAAAGACCAAAATAAGCACCAAATTAAGCGAATTAAAAATGTTCCGGTACAACACCCCATCAACAGAAAGTTATGAACAATAGAGGGTGACTCACTCTGGAAAAACAGAAAACACCAAAATGAAACACAACAACAAATCAAGACAGACTATTAAAGAATAAACTATATTTAGACATCAGATAACTCATGAAAACGTAATGTGGATGTAAAAAATAGGAATATTAAAAAGAATAAAAAAATACATACATTTGCAGATAAAATAGGAAAACAGTACATGATAGAGAGAGAGAGATAGACAAAAATTAATATACTTACCTTAAATCAAAACATAAATATAAAAATAAACGTTGAATGATTTAGCCTTTACTTCTCGCGGAAACTCAAAATTATAAAATTTCAATAATATATAAAAACTAAATAAACTCAACATTTCACGGCAGAGGTCACAGCAAGCCAACATCCGGTACAGGTGAGAAAGAAGCGGAAAACTGACAAACAGAGAATAACTAAAAGGGTCCAGTGCGCAAACTCTCTGACCTAGAAAACTTAGACAATTAGGAAAGAAAACTGTAAGAATCTCAATTGAAACTGTCGTATATCATTTAAATAAGGATTTTTGTTATTTATAAAGCTACCTAGTGACCATCTCTAAAACATTAACCAGCGATCTATACCAGGCCGTACTTGGATCTGGCCAATATTAACACTAGAAGAGAATTAACTCATAATAATGTAATTTACTGTATATTTTATTACCTGATATGCAAGAGTTGTCATGTTTACGTCCACAAATAATAATGTGCACACTATCTCTCTCTCTGTCTCTCTCTGTCTCTGTATATATATGTATATGTATATATATATATATATATATATATATATATATATATATATATATATATATATATATATATACATTTTTAAAATCTGCTTGTTTCCTTGCATGTATGTCTTTATGTATATAAGCCTTCTTGCTGATAGTTGTGTGTGCATTCATTCTCGAGGAAAGAATCATAGCTCAGAAATAATGGTATTTAATCACCGCGTCTAATATTTTTATTTATTGGCTAAAAAATATCCGCCATTGCATATAGCTAGACTAACAGTCAGTTTAATCGACAGTTGGAGACTGGTTTTGCTGTGCAAGTTTTAAATAACACACAATGTTCTTCCTCAATCATGTGGCGGCACTTTTTAGAGTTGTCTTTCTTAGCTCATTGATAGAATGACGTTGTACTGCATTCTTTAGCTTGATACAAAATTTGCGAAGGGACTATCTACCTACACTGACCCTACCATCCTACCTATCTAATTATAACATACATAATTGCATACAAACAAATCGGCATACCATACTAAGATACATGCATTTATCACATAGTTGGTTTGGTTTTTCTATAGTGTTATCTATTTCATATTTTTGATATTACCACATGTTAAAATATCACTTTTTTGATTATGAGTGGTCAAAATGGGCCCATTAAATTATTGTGCGGTATTTACTTTACTGATTGGCTGGGATAGTGGGAAAACGTTTTTAACCCTTCTTCAGGAATGTTTCGATTTGAATAAACATTTTTTGCCGGCCGTTTCTATAACTCGACTCGCAAATGAAAATTGAGTAAATATTATATTAGCTGTCTCAATATGGATATTTTACTCACACAGGGATTCATTGTGGCATGCTTAACAATATCATCATAAGAAAAATGGCATAAAACTACAATACAAGGACGTCAATAACGGGTAAAACTAAGGGACAGCGGGTGGCCGGGGATGCGGTGGGGTGCGTATATCAGTATCATAGATATAGGATCCACCGTATATACAAGCGTGGTTTAAATATTAACTTAAAGAAGTAAACAAACTTTACTCTGTTCGACACGAAAATAAATTTGTTGACGACTTCTGTGCAGTCTATTTATCAAGTCAAACACTATAAATATCAGGTCAGAAATGTATTGCAATAAATGTGGGAATTTTTGCATCCGGTAATCATATTTCACATGAAAATCGCAACAATGTAACGTCTGCTTCTTAAACGTGTACTCTACTGTCGGACTGCTTCACTGTGTACCGTATGTTGCAGCATCACATCGCATTGATCATTCTGTTTTGAAAAAAATGATTTTGTGGTTATAAAATATTATGTTTTTTTGGATGGAAGATTTTTCTTTGAATTATAGTTTGCAAAATAGTACAAGCTACTTTTACCAGTTCAACTTTGCATGGGACTATTTTTGATGCACAACAAATGAAAGGTACACTGTCTGTCAGAATGAACTAAATTAATCGTTCTTTTATCTAAATAATTTCCACTGAAATAAAAACTATGTTATAAAAATAATCTCAAATGGGTAACGATTAATATTAAATTCATGAAACGCGTTGAATAATGTCCAGCTTTTGCTCGCTAAAGCTCGCTAAAGCTGGTCATTTTTCAACTATATTCATGCATTCAATATTAAATAGTTACAAATGTGATATTCTAAATGTATGCAGACATACATAAAAACATAAGAAAGAAAATGAATCATAAATAATTATGTTCAATTACGTCAAGCCGATTGTTTTTGTTTATTAGCTAAATAATATTCGCCACAGCATACTATTAGACTAACGAACAACTTCAAAAACGGTTGGAAGCTGGTATTGCTGTGCAAAATTGAAATGAGACAATTGTTTTTTTTTTCTTCATGATAGGATGACACATTTTGAGTTATCTCCCTTAGACCACTGTTGATTTGAAAGCATTTGCAAAGTCACTTGAACAAACAAATAAGATAGCTTTTGTCAATACTAGCGCTAGGAAAATAGCCACCCATCCCCCAATCAACGACGTTTTTATAGATCAACATGTGTACTTTAGAAAGCCAGTTTCCTTTGAAAATCATAATTATGATTTTAGTTTCAAAAGTGTTTGCATATTTACTATATAATACTCTGTCTTTTTGTCTCTCCTGTGAACAATTGTATTTCATTTTACAATCACGTTCTAATAAAATAATTCTAGATAAAGGTGTATTATGATTGTTTTATTGTCTAGTTTGGTAAAAAGAGACATAAATATATCAACAACAAATTAAACGACTCATATAAGCAGCGTTTTGGTTCATATTACTTCACGTCGAGTTTTTATTTTATCATTAGGTATGACTAGATAGCCCTTGTCATTAGGTATAACTAGATAGCCCTTGTCATTAGGTATGACTAGATAGCCATCGTGATCACGATTTCATGATTTATCATGATGTAGAGCAAATATGTCTTTAAAAGTTTTTGCTATATTGAGAATGTATGTACTTGTGTGTATATGTCTTTTGTTATATCACTGTATATTGTTTCTTCGAAAGAAAATCCTGTTTCATATTTACACGGAAGTGTCCTTTATACGTTGTGTATACTGTTTGATACAGTGTATACACTGATCAGTTTCTCTTTCGTTGTTCGTGATTGAGACTTCAAAATTTGAGGAGCGATTAGGAACATTAAACACACTTGCGATGCCGCCTCGAATTTCGAACTTGCGACAACTTTTGTAGCAGCTGAGACACAGCCATATGTGGGTGTTTATATATAAGATTGGATGTGAACTTATCAGTGTACATGTTTGCTTAAGTGATGGAGTGTGGTGATGACGAAAATGTATGATGGGTGAAATTTCTATATGGGGATAAGTGACTTCACTCTAACGAACCGTAAGACTTCTATCTCATTTATTTAACATTACAAATGCATACAGTTAATCAAACAACAGCGCCCTAGTTCTGAAAGGACATATATAAAGAGTATGGGGTCTTGGGGGGTTTCGTAGAATTTGGGAATTTAAGAACCGAAGAAAAACGTTATTATTTGGGTTTTTAAAATTATTTTATGCATGGACCACAACTGCGACTGATACACTCAAAAATGAGTTTATAGTAAGAGTATTAATAAAATATTGAATATATGACTGCAATTTGAAGAATCATTGCGCACGTAAAGGAATACACATTAAGGAAATGATAAGGCAGCAACCTACGTCTGTTGAAGATATGCAGTCACCCGTACCTACGTTTGTCACCCAAATGGTACTAGTAATAATCCGAATCGTAACTCACCATTGAAAAACCAAAACGTGGCATGGAACATGCCAGTCCAAAATATACAGATCTGATCTAGAAGAATGAAATCAAAACTGAAATAAATTATTCGATTACTAGCATATCGGCTATTGATGACATAAATATATCAATAAAAGGAATAGAGTTGATATCAAAATGCAAAGATCATGAAGAAAAGACAAGAAAATGCGGAACATCAAAGAGAAACATATCAGCATTGAGCATCGTTGATGTGGAACTAATAAATAAAGAGATAATACGAAAAGTTTGATGGAAAAGTCAACATTGACGAAATACAGATAGATATTGTAGCTTTGCACAACAAATATTATAAAAGCCTTTCTCCATCGGAGAATTAGATATCCCAGGATTGAAGGCGTTAACTCGGATCTAACTGACAACACCTAGTTGAAGAATCAAATAATAATAACATTAATAGCAATATGTTTAAACATCACCATCGACATTGTGCGTGTTATATCCAGAATAAGTATAATTATCATAATCATCAACATAATTGTCGTTTTTGGTAGCTTTGTTACATCTCGTCGAAATTTAAGCCAAGCCCAGTCCCGCATACAATGATAGCTACAGCTCTTACTCCAACACCGCTAAAGCTATTGCAACTACTATTATGCCAATCTCTACTTGTTCTAGTACTGCTACTTCTACCAGTATTAAGTTTGTTACTAGGACAATTTCTACCAGTACCAGTACCTTTGGTTGTGTTCTGCACGAGTTCAAGCCTTTAAAGTAAAAAAAAAACAAAATAATATCTTGAATTTGGTGACCAGATGCACAGAGGGTTAACACTTTTTGCTGATTAAATTCAGTTTTTTTTTGTTCCGTATAAAGGTCTATGCAG